>JAQFYC010000818.1:0-45548 GCA_034694165.1 Tomocerus mixtus
TATTTCAAGTATAAGTCACTGATCAACGAATCTATTTGTTTAAGACTAGAAACTCGTCCGTTAAGCCTGTTTCTAGAATGTATGATGAAACTATGTTCATAGCCAAATAAGCAGACATTTTGGCAATATGTAAAATATCTCTCATTCCCCACATCATGTTATACTTTTCTTTGCTATTAAATTTCATCGGAATATGGTAACTTTCCCAATAAAAAGCACTGAAGCACCACTACTTCAAAGTTTTAAGACACTCACTCCTAATACAATAAGAAGTGGCACATAAAGAATGCACGAGTGAAAGATTATTAAGCGAATTTCAGGTCCACAATGACACTTGCCCTCGTCATCACATTTTCAGTTATATCAGTTTAATTCCTAGTAATTTCTGCCACTCAACGCTATTTTCTGGCATGAAAGTCATGAAGGAAATAGGGAACTGAATTTGCTACAGATTCACAAAGCAAGCAAGCGTCCCAAATAGTTTAACAACTTATTTTATGTTCATATACAGTTACTGAGACTGTTAGTGCCAGAAGTACGTAGATATTTGATTTGAAATCCGTAACATGCTAAATGGGAAAGTTGTGCGAGTTGTAAAGTAGGTATTAGCAATACAGTTACACAGACCTTCATAGACATAGACTACACACTCACACGAGTGTACATATTATTATTATATCCATTTGATAGCGTGTAAGCACTTCGACACATTTTCTTGCTCGTACATTTACTATTATGGCAGAGAACTCTTTTGCTTTCCAACTGCGACCGATGCGATATGATGATTTTTTATTGCAAGGAGACCATGTAACGACGTAGAAAACTACACCATTACGAGCATTCCATTTAATAGCCAAATATGCTTGGCTAGAACATTTGCAGAAAATTTAGAATGCTAGATATTGCACAAAGTTGCTTTTAAAAATCAGGAAAAAATCGCTACTCCGTCAATGTCTTATTCTATAACTCTCTAATAATACACTGGCTACAATTTAAGTACAATGGGAAGAGTAGTCGTAGTCTGCCAATAAATGGATTGGAGAAAGAGCTTATCTTTTTGAAGTACAAGGGAAAGTAGTATTTAAGTCCAATTCAAGGTATGTTACGTCTGTAGTTTCTCTGACTTGCATTTCACTGACTTTATTGTATGACCCATGGCTTGTACGAGTCTAGCATGTGTAGAGGTCAAGTCACTGCGTACTAATAAAGGTTCTACCTCGGAAGTTGGTCAGCATCTGTCCAAATCCGTGGGCGATTTTCTTTGCCTTTGATTTCAACTTAAATTCTTTATTTTCTGTGTAACTTAAAAAAACTCATCAGATATATTCTTTCTACAAAATGAAACTTTTCTTGTGTTTACGTGTACAAATATACGTATATCATGTATTAACTTCTATGTGTATTAGTATTATACGAAATACGAGTGTAGTATTACATAGTAGTAGCCGGTTAAGTTAGCTTGTAGCATATATACTCTACCGAGTAGGAATAAACGTAAGGCAAAGTGCATATGGCTGTGAAACCGAAAAAACCTCATGAAGCCATATGAATGTAAACGCTGAAGTTGCGAGTCGTGATTGGATCTTGAAATGAAAAGAAACCGGAAATTGCCTTTGCTGGAATCGGAATGAAATGCTTCACTCTGCTCACATTAGAGTTTATTCGCATCAACAGTTATGGAATGAAAAAGGGCTTTTATGAATAGAGCAGTTCAACTTGGATGACCTAAAATTCTCGTCGAAACTCTTCCTGACTCCACTAGCTCGAGATGGATAGTTTCATTACACACATTTCAAATAATAATGGCTAATAAAATAAATAAATAACGTGTGTAGTTTATGTTTCTCTCCCACGACTACATACAATATCCTACTTCTTATGAATGACTGTAGCATAATGGTACTAGCCCGCAGTTGTAGTTTGTAGTTGTAGTGTGTGTAGTACTACAGCTACTACATCCATACATTACATTACATAATATAACATCACATTACACGCAGATCGACTATTACCAGAAATTTTCGCAAGCGACTTTGCTCAACTCGGCTGACTTTCTGTTTATTTACCTAGGAAACATCCGCCGTCTAGTTTACAGCACAATTCTCAAAGTTCATTTAGGATTTTAACATGCGATTTATGGTTTACGGCCTTTTCACTCACCATAAATTTACTTCACTTCACTGTCTCTCAAACAGAATAAAAGGTAGACGGGAAGACAATCCCCATTTATATCCCACAGTTTCCTTGAATATTTCCAATAAAATATGACACTCACTACCATTAACGCAAATATATTCATCCCTATCATTAAATGACAACTAAGTATCTAATTTGATAGCCATATGCATTTCCCACAGAAATTTGATCCACTTATTTAAATAGGGACGGAACAGCAAGTTCTCTCTTACGAGCCAAGTATAGAATATCATAATAATATAATCATTTCATTATCAACGAGCTAAATACTTCAGCAGTAACAGCAGCTTAACTTAACTTAACGGCTTAGATATAAACAACTCCACCCGATATTGTATAGATTGTGTACTAAACGCTCAGCAAGAGCTATGGATATCAATTCAGAAAACACATTAAAAATTCTATAATCTAAAAGTTAAATTCATTCCCATGAAGTATGAAGCATGAAGGAAGTCTTGCTCAAATACCTACTACATACATACATAAGTAACTTGGCATCATTAAAATATAATGCACTAGCTTTCTGATGCTGGGGCTGTCTATCCTCACAAGTAACAGTCTAACCTAACAGTACAGAGAATATTCTATTGACAGTGCTCATAGTCAAATCTAGTGTGGTTGAGCAATAGCGGAATTTGATATAAGGAGCTCTTGATATCTATTTGGTTAAATATAAATATGAAAAACGATACTGATCATTAGGAAGATGTATAGACATGAAGAGACAACATCCACGTGCCTCATGCATCACATCCCATCCCAATCCCTAACAAAATAAAAACTCTTTAATACTTACATGTATCCATTACATTACACGGCATGGCATCGCAAGCAAGGCACACACACATACATTCATGTGAGTTCCTTTCCTCTACATTTATACATGCATAACACATGCTCTGCATTAACTTATGGAACATATAGGCAAGCAAACTGAAACCGAGGAGGAAGAAGAGAGAGCTAGAAGCATTCTGAATTCTGACTCTGACTCTGACTCTGACCTGACATCATATACATTCCCATTATACATATGTACAACTTTAAATGTATTCATTCTCTATCATCTATAGACAAACACCGCACACACAGCACAGCACCATCAACTCTTCTCTATCATCTATGGAAATGCAAAGCAAGTATTTAAGTATGACTAACTAACTTGTAAATAAGCATGTTTTCTAGTAACTTATGTTTAGTGTGTGTATATGGAAAGCTTTGATGTTTGTATACATACATTAACGTATTCCACGATCAAATACTACATAGGGCCAAGAGCAGACCATGGCAGGCCAGGCCAAGCCAGGCCAATGCATGGCAGGATACCAGACCAGGTCAAAGCTCCTACGATCTACGAATACAATACCTATATAGAGCGTTCGCTCACAGACAATCACGAATCTTAAGTGCTACTGCTATAATAAATATATTTTATCCTCTATCCACATATATATAGTTATACTGCATACGTACAATGCCTTCGATTTCCTTCACGGATCATTTATAAAAACTAAAGTAAGCAACGCAGAATGATGACAATAAAACTATTCTGTTGTTGATAGCTCTGCTTCTTTCTTGGTGCACAAATTCAATAAATTCTTGAGAAAATGTGAATTTTGAAAGTCCACGAGAAGGAAAGGGATATAAAATAAAACAAATTGGCATAACCACCTTTAACTGTAGCTATAGCCTATATGCATAATAAAATGTATACCTTTGTGCTCCGTTCACAATCCCCTAACAATTTATATATACCTTTAGCATAGATGGAACAAGTAGAGAAGGACACGCGTATATGTATTTTATGTTTTGTTTGAACATTGCAATGAAGGTACTATGGAGAAATATATTTTCTTAGATCGTCTAGTTGTAAGTTGTAGCTACCTATAATAATAAATAGTAGTAAACAAGTAAAGTACGTACATATGTAGTACATAACTTAGGTGAGCAGATCTGGAGTACTTGAATGGCTTTCATATAAATAACTACAGAAAATATATTATCCTGTTTTCACAGTTTTCAGAATTGCAATGTTGTTATGTTTTCGTACCTATTCTTATACATAAGTACTACATAGCATACCTAGTTACTCTAGATCTCCACTCTATACAAGTGCACACTCGAAAAACACAAACAATTCTTCTTTACTCCTATCAACAACTAAAACCAAGAGTGTTTTGTGTGTGCCTAGCAAATGTGAAATGGATACCTCCTTCCCAGTGAGTCAGTGACGTCTTAGTGTTAGATGTTGATACATGACTAGGCCCTATAATAATAACAATAATAATAATAATATATAACACATATTTTATTCATAGTTAGCTCCCTCGTCAGTGCATGGGTACCATATGAATCCCTTCTGTTCTATCTCTTTTTCATCCTATCTGTGGTGTGGTAGTGTGAATTGGAAGAATTGCTTTCCGAATCTGGTGCAGGATGTTAAGCTGTAAAAATGCTGTTGTGAGTGAGTTGGTGTAAAGTGTAAAGATATTGAAACATAATTCATGTGCTACATATTGTAGACAAAAAGAGGCATGAGCCTGAATCTGAATATACCCTGGTATGGCATGGCATGGCCTGGAATTGTCTTGGCTTGGCCTGGAACTGTATGGTGATCCATAAGGAATGTTCAGCTAGGAATACATGCATACATACAAACCTAGGCAGGTTATGTAAGTTGAAGTACAAAACACAAGTAGGGAAATAGAGATCCTTCCTTCTACCTATGCTCTACCATAATAATATCCTATCCTACATTCAAGAACGTGAAAAAAGGTACAAGAAAATAGCTAAAGTGAGGCAAAGTAGTAAGAGTTGCTTTTCTTCCATCCGCACGCCCAGGTTTAGTGTACTGTACTGTATTGTATGTACTTACTTTTGCTTTGCCTTTAGTTTAGTGCAGTTGAATTGGAGTTAGTTGTCTTTTGGTTTTGGATGAATGGTGCTTATTTAACATACGGCTAAATAAAAGAGGAATACGTACTATATTGCATAGGCAGGTAGAAAAATTCGTTATGTTATGTTATGTAGGTATGAGAATGAATCTGTATATAATATACCTACATAAGTTTCAGTTTAGAGTTTAACTAAGCAATGGAATGGAATAAACGAAAGCTGGAGCTAGAGCTAGGAGATAACCTCAGGTCTCACACTCATACTCACAATCAGAAGACGAAGTGCACAAGAGTGTACGTTCACATAAATCCTTTATCTATGTACACGACTCTGCATACTCATTCTAACAACGAACGGGAAAGATCGACAAACTAAACTGATCTGTTCACCATCACTGTGAGCAAACAAGGTGGGCCTATCTTTCCTTCCTTCGGTTCACTCCAAGTTCTACGCACTACGTTCGTTCGCTACGATATTTTTAGACGTGCCTTTGCACACATATTCATTTTGCATTGGAAAAGAACTATAAACTCCTGCAAGCAATTCAATGCATATATATGCAGACACTTAGTACACGCGATGGCAAAAACCATACAGTTTAGAGTTTAGTTTCACACTCTCAAACTCAAAGACCCTGTGTCTGTCTATCTGCTGTCTGTTCCTTCATACATTACATACTTATACTTAAATCTTTACTACATCTGTGTACACAGATACAATATGCAACTATACATAATGTTCTGTGCCGTACTGTTGCTGTAGGTACTAGTAGCAATGATAATGTACATAATGTTCAATGTAATGTATGTACTACTACATATAGGTATGTCTTGTAGGAACAGAACGTAAACTGATATTTGCCAACTCAAGTTCTCATGTTCGGTTTCTCAGCCGGCACTTACTTACACACATAGTACATAGTACTACATAGATCGTATGTAATGTAATGTAGTAAAGTGATGTGACTTGGCTTGGGTTGAGTTAGTTGACTTGACTTGACTAGTAAGTAATGCAATGCAGGTACATAACATGACAGAACCGAACATACGGCAGATGAGGTAGGTACTCACAGATACATGCACACTTAGAAAACTACATCTATTGTGTACATAACATCCACAACAGAACAGTCACTGACACACAGCATCATGGCATAGTAGAAGCACATAGATTCATGTTATTTCCCATCCATACACTTTAAAACTACATTTCCTTTGCATTTAAATGTCACCGAGAAGTCTTAGGCACTTCACTTTTCAAGTGATTCTTTGCTACAAATTGTCACTGGAGTCTGCGCGACAAAAAGAGATGACACAAGATGAAGAAATGGAAAAATGGAATTAGCAACGAAAATGTGGCACCTTTGTCTAATAACAAATATGTGTACATAAGTACAATATACGTAGGTATAGTATAAAGTATTATAATATGAATATAATTCTTACTAAATGCTACTATTTACGTACTCAATTCCATATTCTTCCTCTCCCCATCCCACTCTCTTTAAAAACTATTCATATTCAGTCAGTGCCATGGCCATGCCATGCGACGCAATGCCTGCGACTGCTGAATTTCTATTCTACATAATATTATGTAGCTAAAAATTACCTATGCATGCAACTATGCAACTGAAGTACCTACATGTGCCTACACTTACACTCCGGTATAAGTATCTCCTCTACAATTTCATTCCACCGCACCTCTTTGTAATTACATTAATGTATGCATATACAGCACAGCACAAGTAGCTAGCTAGAAGTATTAATGTGAGTAAACTGGGAATTCTTATCTGAAGCTCTACTGTATTGTCCTCTACGTATCTGAGCAACTATACGAACTTTACTTTACGGAACTTTAACTCCAAGACTCCAGCTACAGCTACAGCTCTGTCGTGTCGTAATAATGTGAATACGGAGAAGACACGTTTGCCAAGAAGAAGAACAGCAGCTAGTGCATAGTGCTAGTAGCATCTCTTGCTCTAGCACTAGCACAATGACAAAAGATACCAGTCAACATCAACACAAGATTTTACAATAGAAAAACATTGGAAGACTCAAGTAGTAGAAGTAGAAGAACCAGGAAAGTAAAAGTATGTGCATTCTATGTATTTACTATACCAGAGTATCTTAATGTTAGATAGGGTATTACAATATTATACTGGATGATATGCATACTATAGAACATTATGTAATAGAAGTAAGCTAAGTTAAGTAAAGATGGAATGGAGACTATAGGTACTTATGTAAATGCACTACAACAATATGTAGTCGAACTACTACACGGCTATTAACGCTATATCTAAAAGTAGAGAGATAGTTTGAAGGAAACTAGTAAAGATTCTACTACACACTATTATGTATAATATTGTGACTTGGCTTCCTTTGGCTTTGGACTGGGTGGGTGACTCGATTTGACTTCTACTTACTATTTCTTGTCCTTTACTCACATCACATCAGGAATAGAGTCAGTACACGTTCTTTCCTTAAGTTAACATAACAGCATCAGCAGAATCAGCATAGGTTATAGTACATAGTAACATATATAGCACGAGTTCACATAATATTGTAGTACAGTAGTTTTAAGCATGCACCCAATGTATGTATAATG
Source organism: Tomocerus mixtus (assembly GCA_034694165.1). Lineage (NCBI taxonomy): Eukaryota > Metazoa > Arthropoda > Collembola > Entomobryomorpha > Tomoceridae > Tomocerus > Tomocerus mixtus. The sequence goes on from JAQFYC010000818.1 coordinate 7,696, forward strand.
TATATGTATACATACTATGTACTTGCCTATCTAGCTATCGTGTCACAAAAACAAAAACGTACATACTCCTTTTCATGCTACTCCTAGCAGTATCAGTATAATAATATCCTTTTCGGATTGCAGACAATTGCAGTGCAGTCAGTGTCGTTGTCGTGTGTCGTGAGCTAGCTTTGGCTTGGCAATGCAATGGCATCACATCACAACCAAGCTAAGGTTTGCATTTGGTTTCCCTGTTAGCTATCGTATGGAACGGTAAGGCTGCCTTGTGCCGTGCCACACCGGAACGTAAAAGAAGAATGGAGTTGAGTGTTGAACATTGAGCTTTAGTTTAACGTAACCGAGAGGCTTCCTTCCACTAACTTCTACTTTCTACTACTTACTCTTAGACTTACTCCCTCACAGAAAAGCACACTAGTACATAGTACATAGTACAGCATTGCCTCCGTGAATCGAACACAATATGCATGTACAATTCGCTAAAACTCTCCTAATATAAAATTCATGTGACGACAAAAGAACTTAAAGCACTTCGCGACTTTTATTCCTGTGTCCTAGCTTCCCATTTCCATTCTACTGTCTTCAAACATACGATCCTACCATACGTTCCGGAACTTGAGTCGACGACGGCCACACACTAAATTAACTAACAAACTTGACAAAGTATTCCACAGTAGCTCCAAACTACTATATTATCTACCTTATACGACATAACCTGTAAAAGACTACCAACTCCAACTCCACATCTGAATACTTATTACCATCTATAATTTTATGGCATCCACTATATTTATAGCCATACTAACAATATAAACTTCCCGACTACCTTGACAGCAACTAACTTAGAACAACCACCTCACAAGCAAACAATAAGTACTTAACTTACGCTAGACTCAAGTCTCAAGTAGTGTTAGACTGTTTAGCCCCCATAGTAGACTTTCATCAAGTACCATGAACCAGACTTTCTATTATACCTACATAAAATAGCTAACCTACCTTTGAACATTGACATTGATTACTATTTAAGTGCACCAATATAATTGCCATAGATATCAGAACAGAATTCCTGATTAGTGTTAACATCTAACAACTATTTTCCTTGATAGATATTAAGAATTATTAAATACAGTACAGTACACAGAACCCTACACATTTTGAAATTTAAGTGTTATTACTACTACTAGAATTATATAATGGCATTCCGTACACTCTCTCCGAAATAAATGGAAAGAAGGAAACCTGGTTTCCGACATGCAACGCCAAAAATAATGTATCCGTAAAACTAATTTCATCGGTACATGTTCTTCCTTTCTGGCTTTTCCATGTGCAATTCTCTTGTTTACAATTTAGCAATTTTGAACGCATTCATTTAATTCACGTATGCTTGTGTAGAATAAGAGTCTTTAGGTCAACTCAAAGGTTTAAAATCAAAATGTGTATATAGCTTTAACTGCCATGCCAAAGAATAGGTAGCTAAATGTGTTATAATATATTTTGCCCCGATGACAAATATTCGCTGACAAGATTCGCATTAAGTTGGGATCTACTAATCACAAATGCCTGGTTCTTCCTATCCCGTGATAGTAATCGGGAGACAAATGAATAGTGAGATGAGATGAGAACTGTCTGGAGACTAATCTCATCCTCAAATCTATTTAATATTGTACACATTGTAGCCAGTGCTAAAAAGAAAGAACAAATAGGTAGCAATAAAGATAACTGTGTGTGGAGGTGCCATGCCGTTGTAGACTACGCTCGAGTGACTTCCCTGCTGCAGTTTCCTATATATTTTGCTATCTGGACTGGAGTCGGATAGCAAGATGGCAGAGAAGCCAAGCCAAGTCAAGTCAAGCATTACTTAATTTTCATTGGAGCTTTCCGGGTTGGACTTGACTCATTCTTTTAGTTAATTAGGTAGTTAAATTCAGAATTCCCTATGTCATTGTAGTAAAGTGGGGAAGTGCAGTGTATATTGCCTAGAATTAAATAGCACAAAGGAAATGTTTAAGGGAACTGCGTATACTGTAGTGCATAGTACGCTGTACATGTAGTAGCATGCATTTAAACGGAGTTCATATCTCTCCAATTAACTGGAACGGCTGGAACCAGGATTGTCCTCTCTACGACACTATTTGCAAAACGATGACATTGTTGTCGGACTTGAGTCATTCTTGTGGACTCCAGTAAGCCTCAACTGTTCTCCACAAGACAAAATACGATTTCTTCTCCTCCCATTATTAGCTCAAAACAGTACTACACACACATAGAGTGTTGGGTTATATTGGTATGTATGTATTTATGTATGTATGTATGTACTGTAGTAGTTTTACTGTTAGAGGGTGACGTTCCCGTTCCCGGTTCACTCTCTCTCTCCACTAATACATATTTAGTGTATACACATACATAAAACCGGGGATAGCATACCAAGTAGACATAGCGGACCGACATAAACCGACTGATTCTCTGAGACTTTGAATATGACTCGTTCGTGGTGGAATGGAGCTAAAGTGAAGCTCAACTTGAGTGTCTTTTCTCTCTTTCCTCTCTTTCTGCTCCAGCTCCAGCTCCCCTACAGGATTCCCTTCCTTCTTATACTTACTGAAGCCAAGCCAAACCAAGCCACAATCGCCTATGGCTCTATCGTTCCATCCACCAAAAAACATTCACAGTTTCGGGCTTCCATTACATTGCACTACACGCTCCCTGTGTTATTTGCCTTGGTTTCCTTTCCAGGCAGGAACAGTAAGTAGAACTAGAGTTTTAGAGTGCACACAGTGCATTGCATTGGGTGCCATGTGTTAACGGACATTACATAACATTATATTCCAAGTAGCTACTACAACTAGCTCTACAACACTTTCAACGAAAGTTTTCAAAGCTAATAGCTTCAATTCACGGTATACGGACATAGTATCCCGCTGGACACAACATCCTAGAGACACATCATCCCATAGAGGACAAATAGTATCCTATGCAGCGATGCCTTAATTTGTTGTGCGTTCACATAAATACTTAAAATCTATAAGGTGTATTAGCTCTGTTTATGTTACAAGTAGTTGAAAGGAATTAATGTTATTTTAGGAATGAAGGCAATAGGAAATCATCAGCAGCTTAATTAGTATATTCTACCTAAAGTATTTAAGTGAATACACAACAATCAACAAGGGCAACGCTACATATCATACTAAGTATGTCCTCTGGGATATTGTGTCCAACGGGATACTACATCCGCGATTCTCAATTCACAACAGTCCCTTCGTTCGCCTTCCTTGGCCTGACCTGGCCTGCCTGAGTTGTCTGCCGAAATATATGTTGGTATTTTTAAATGCTGTTTCATTACAGAGAGAGGAGGACGGAAACCGAAGGAAACTCTAACTTACAACTTACCTTCCAAATGTATACCCAATAAACTAAAATACTACATGGCTAAACTTAAAGGAAAAGCGCAACTGCTTGTGTAATACCTCGTCTTAAATAATTGTATACAACTTTCCGAGATACCTACACCCCCAATAACACCAACACAACACAAACTAAACTAAACTAAACTCACTGAACTCGCATAAGCTATCACACATCCCCAGAATAAGAAATAGGAAATATATAATAATATAAATTCATTCTCAATAGGTACGAGCTACATAATGGCACACCAACCAGGCCAGGCCAGGCCAGGCCAGTCCAGGCAACAGATAATACCTACTTATATGAAGATTGAAAATACACTAAAGAAGAAATTCACAAGAAAAGAGAGCGGTTCGCTACTACAGATACATACATAAATATAAATGTGGATATGTACTACGTAGCCTCTAAAGTTAGAGCTACAACGGCTACAGCATGGCTTACTTACATTCACTGACAGCAGAAATAACTGCTACATATACGGAGAAGAGTAAAGTAAGTATAAACCACACCACACACCATAGCATCCTCATCCGAGACAGAGTAAAGCAAAATACAATGCAAACTCACTCTGGTATGGTGTTCGCTCACGATTCTCACGAACAGCATCAGTCAGCTTACTATATATTAGTAGTATCTATCTGCTAACAGATCACATATATTCCTAGGTAATTCAACCAGAAATGCTTTTCCTTTTCACCCTGTGGATTCTCTCTCGCTCAAAGATTCATCCTGTCAGTTACCACCAGGCTTTTATTTGGACAACTTCCGTTTTCGTCTTTCTTAGCACACTCAACTGAGGTAAACCCAAATATGTGTAGAAATGTATCTATTCTTCTACTATGCATCTAGCTCTCTCTGCCTTTCCCTCTCTTGACTTTATTTCGAGTCCAATTTTATTCTACTACAAGCATAAGTACTTCTGTATATATAAATATGTTTTCACATTAGGTATCTACTACAATACCTACATGACATTGCGGCGGATATATACCAGAAATTTGAAATTCATGCAATAGGGTATTTATTATATGGCCCATGGCACAAAGATTGCAGTTATCCTATTTGTGCTTATAGGATATAAATAAGTATTAGAGTTCCATGCACTCTGCCTGTTAAAAGTTTTAGGGTATATCTGTAGTATTCATTCATGGATGTAACAGGAGAATTGTATAGTGTAGGGTGTAGTAGTATGTAGGTACAGTACACTGACTTTCCTGTCATATCATTTGAATGAATCAACCAAGTTGTAAACATTATTATTTCAACCTATTTCATTTCATGTATGAAAACTGAGTTGAATTGATGCAATAAATGCCTCACTCAGTTAAACATTTAGTGGCTGTCGCAATAGCTGAATACAGATGGAAAATTATACCTAAATACGTGCAATAAAAGATTAACGGATTACCATAGGCAACTAAACGCTAAAGGCTCATGCTCTGAAAGAAATACTATCTACAAATAATGTAACTGTAATTTAGGTACTTTATTTATTTATTTACTTACTTAGTTATTATTTATCGTGACTTGTTTGTAGGCTACTTAGCGCTCAAAAGACAACTTTATGCTTAAGTGGACCAATGCCAAAGTTTTTTAATTTTAATTGACCTTCTCATTTGTATTCGCATTTAAGCTGACTCATAAATAATTGTAAATCTATTTGAATATGTACAAAGAGCAACTTAGGATTATTGTACCCCAGATTCACACACATACTGAATAGTTTATGTATTCAGTGCAGTACAATACACCATACCATACGCTAGCTATGTATACTTTTGTAAAGGAAAACAAAAAGCTCGAGCGTGTGCTTTCATCACATCACATCGCACTACATCAGAGAAAAATAATCCTATTCGTGATAGTGTACTATTTAGTCAAGAAAGTTGTTATAAATACCTTATGCCAAAAAAATCAACAGAGCAGAGCTAATATTATTAGTTATGGTATTATATTACACATTCAGTCTTTCCATTATGTAATGGGATACGTAAAATGTAAGACTAGCATTGTAGTATCAGTCGCTTGAGCCATTTAAGTGCTTTCTCCATCATGCAAACTTAACTCAAGCCATATAAAACTAACTTTTTAAACAGGGAAATTATACGTGTTGTGATACAGTAAGAGAAGCAGACTATGTGTTGTGTTGTGAGCCAAAGTTGAGTAAGAGCTTCATATTATTAAGTATTATGTATAGTATGGCCCGATATGCGTTATTCATTTATACATAAATAAATAGTCAGTTTTAAGGTAAAAGTATATTAGCTACTATTTGTATGTAGTGATATTAAGTATATAGAGTAGACTACAGTGCATTAAGTCGCACCGCCTTGTTCTTTGAGTTCCTTGAAGTTTAACGTAGTCAGTTTGCCATTGAGTGAGTGAGAGTAAGACATGTTTCGGTCATGAGAAATGTTCGCAGTCTGTTTGTGTGTGTGTCTGTTCTGTTGTATCGTATCGCCAGCAAGCAAGTTGGTTTGCTAGTTTAGTTCTTTAGTTGGTTTGCTTTTCTACGATATAAACTTGAACACTATGTAGAACTACAGTACAACTACAATACGTCTTACATAATATACTTATTTTAGTAGGTATACTATAGTAGAGCCATTGCGTTCCGTTACACCATGCAGAAGAAGAAGGAGGATTCGTATATATTTGTTCAACGTTAACTAGAATAACAGATATTGATGCAAATGTATGTAATAAAGTAGAATTTGCATGTCTCAAGCCTTTGTTAAGTTTCGTTGGGCCACAGAACTTTTCCAAACACAAAACAGGTTATATTATGAAGGAAGCTTATTCCTCGGCTCCTCTGCTGCAAAATGGCAATTGTCCTATTTTATTCCCCTCTATATTCCATTTCTGAAAGCAAGTGGATGAAGTTAATTTATTTCTGTTCTTCTAAGCTCTGATGTAAAGTTTTGTATTATTAGACAATGCTTTACGCCATTTCAACAGCGGTCAAGTCAAGTCAAGCGAACCTATCGTATATCCTCTTTTATTGCCCTCTAGGACATACCAAGATATTTAACGTTTCACCAGGGTTATAAAAGAAATTATAAATGCAAAACTAAGTAATTCTTACCAACCGATAAAATACAAAGCTCGAGCAGTGGTTTAAATTAGACTCACAACGACTGTGAGACTTTCTCCACTTTTACCTCCCCGTATGCTTTTACTAGACACTCAACATCAGTACTACTTACTATTTGCATATTAGAAAAGAAAGCACGGGTTTTAGTTCAGAATTCACGGTAGTTTAGTAAGTGCTTCCAGAAAAACTTTCCTCACCATTTGTGAGAGTTTCATTAACAAGTTGAATCAACTCAAATATTTTTGACATAGGGTTTTAGGGACTGAGTCTACCAAAAGATGAAGAGGGAAAATAAAAGAAACGCACTAGTCTACTTATAAACTAAACATGAAAATGTATCCGTACCTACTCACAAAACGACTCTTTGCGAACGCATACATAAAATACGCTATGCACACTATACGTGGAGAACATTAACATAAGTTCCTGAACAAACTCTGACTTCTTGTAAAACATTTGCCCGGAAATGCCAAAGATATTTGCACGTAATATAGACTTGTCTACAATACATGTAATAATATGCAAGTCACCTTGTAAACACACGTGTCACTGTCACCCTCTCACTACAGGTTCCCTTTCCCCTCGATGCCTAACACCCGGAATATATTATTTAATGTCCCGTATGCGTTACAGGTGATCAGATTGTAGAAAATTACTATGTGAGACGGACACGTAATGCTAAACGTCCAATTTTACACAAGACTGGATCTGAACATTGCTTGACTTTTATTTATGCCTTTAATAAGGCACTATTCTCTTACTCCTGAAGCCAAAATACCTGTTTGTAAATAGTTCACGCTAATGAACATTAGAAGATACATCACTACCAATATTGCTTTGTTTACTCAGGCCTAGCTTATGCATTAAGGACTAAAACACATCTAAATACATAAATCATAGTTAGCTGAGACATATTCATTCTGGTAACCTCTTTTCCAACTGACTACTGACAATTTTGAACATACTTACTCCGCATGGTTATGTACTACTTATTCGCATGCATTCGAGAATATTTCATTTGCATTGGCAATGAAGACAAAGATAAAGTATGCTAAAGCTAAATAAATACATACATACAACGAAAAAAACAGTATGTAAATCGAATTTTGCTGTGGAAGGCAGCAGATTAAAATATGATTACTATATGCATGCAAATGTACGGAAAGTGGTTCCTATACAGAAAAGTATGCATATGACACAAAATAATTTAAATATAGGATACCTACACGTTTCTTTTCGAAAAAGAAAAGTTTTCGTCCGACTGGGACTTGACTGACTTGTCCGATTTAGACGTAGAAAGTCAGAGAGGAATGACAGGGAATGAATTAAAGGGAGTGAAATCCGGGGTTTACGAAATGTTTGAGCTCTGAGCTTGGCTTATGGTTGGTTGCTACTGCTACACTAAGCATAAGTGAGCTCCCTTGGAATAGATATAAAAGGTAAGGTCAGAATAAATAAGTTAGAACATCTAACATTTTCTGTTGCATAAGTTATGTGTTTTATGGTAAGTTTCTGCTAGCACCTGTAGGTACTTTCACCAAAGCGTGGGTACTAACAATAAATAAGAATCATGCTGGGCGAAGGGGTTGCTAAATCTTAATCTCAGGATAAGCTGGCGCTGCCCGGCCGCCCGCATGGCCAGGTCTGGCCTGGTCTGGCTTGGCCTGGCCCGGTAGCAGCAGAAGCACAAAAGCAGGACAAGAAGGTTTATCGAAAACTTTCCCAAGTTTTCATTGCAAGCATAAGACCCGGACTGGGAAACGATCGTATTAACCCTAATGAGTTAATAAATAACGAAACACTTAATTCCTGCTTACTTTTACGTGCAATCCTCGAAAGGCTCGCTCTCATTACTCTGCTCGTCTGCTATATTGTAGTAGATGTTGTAGTAGTAACAGTAACTCCACCAACTCACTTCTAATGGACATAATTTCCCAGACAGAATTTCAATTCCGTTTCCCGAGAGTTCAGCAATGGCTTGGGCTACGACTTCGCTACTTCCACAAGTACTACGAGTACGACTAGCTCTTGGTGTTGGCTTCGCTTCACAAAATTCACAAGACGTTGTCATCACAATCAAATAGCTCTGTCTAATTCATGACACAACAACACTACACTATAGACAGACTAGCTATGACTATGGCTATGAGTAGCATTCCAAGTTAAGTTTCCAAGCCACTCAAAGTCATCCCTATGTGTAACTAAAGCAAATATGTTTCTAATGGAGGTATCTATGCACTCACTCTACTGCAACAAGCTGATTCTTTAATCGTAAAGTCAACAATTTGTTACGGCGAGTACACAACACAACTTGAGTCCATTTTATTTTTTGCCATTAACAAGACACACATTTAATATATCCACATACGTGTACTGTATGTAGCTCTTTGTAGCTACATACTATACATACTCTTCTCTCTGTACACAAAATAACTAATGAAATCATTCAAGTCGTGTACACACACAGAGTAATAATAATAATGTAATGTCAAAAATGTCCACTGTTAGCTTCCAATCGTCTTCTGGTGAGAGACTGTACTGTATTAAATTGTCATGGCACTACAGTACACTCAATTTACTTTCTATATGCACTGAATTGACAACAAAAGGGAAACTGATAGCTACACATTTATGTGTACAATATTTCATTGAGCCCAAGTATTAGGCTAGTAAATAGTGGCTAATGTACTCATTTCTATGTAAATAGTTTTGGTTGACGATGAGTGACATGACAAGCCGAGAATGAATGGCTGATAGTCGACTTCTCTCTACTTGCTTTTGCTTCTCTTTGGATTCATTCGGCTTTGGCTCTAACTTTGGCTTCCTTTTTGCTTAGCTCCTTTATTAAGTAGTAGCACCGTTGTTGCGTTGCGTAGCTTTAACTTAAACTGTACAGCTATTGCTGAGGTTTGCCTTTGCCTGTGCCTCACTTTTTAGCCAGACAGACCAGACCAGAGAGATCCAACTTCCAACTTGGTTTTGGTTTCCAGTTGATGTTATGTGGTGTGATGCTGTTGAATGAATGGAAGGTCTGACTTAGTGAATGAATGGTAAATACAGACTAGTACACCATACCATACCACACACACACGATAATAATATTACATGCTAACAAGATATGCAATAACATTACGTGTGCGTCCTGTCTAATCTCTGTTTGCCTATATATAGGTACTTGAAGTATTTAAATAAGTAAATACTAATCATACGCTGTAATATATAATATAGTTAAGTTTGACAATTACTTATAAATGTTTTTTAGCATAGTACTATACCTATACGTATACAAAAGATTAGAGTCAGTTGTAATAATAAGGTTAAGTAGGTAGTAATATATACTAATCTCTACATAAACAGTAGATAATAATAATATATTAATCCTTTAGCATATTAGTGAAGTGAGTTTATTGTGTACAGTGTATATTAAACAGTAAACAGTGTATGTATTGTACGTACTTACAATACAAATTACAAACTACAAACTACTCGATTCAATCCAAAGCCAAGCAAACCAACTGGGTCGGGCAAATACTGTAACAACTAAATAAAACCACAGAGTAAACTTGTTCACAGACTATATTGACTACATGGAAGGTAAACTACATCTTTCCAGTAAATATATACAGTACATACAGTAGGTAGGTACCCACGACAAACATAACATAAATATATCCTTCACTTCACCCCCACAGCAATTTACCACAGCACAAAACACAGCAACCAACACAGAAGACTCAACTAATTGTTGGCAAATCTAATGATTAGAGAGAAAGGAAGATTCTTTTTCAAAGTATTCCTACTCTACAATACAGTTCGCTAGCAATGAGACACATTGACAATCTGTACACGAAACAACTTTTATTGTTACTTTAGTTAGTCTGACTCACTCCTACTTCTTCCTACTTTTAGTTAGTTAGTAGTTACTGTGTATATACATAGTTATATAGTGTGGCTACTATATACTCATTAACAACATAGCTTTCAGGTTAGGTAAGTTGTAGAATCCAGTAGAGTACAAGTACAGATCAGGTATTATTATTATTGTTAGCTATCTGTACAATAAATAAACTAGTAGTGTAGAATTGTATCTAGGTAAGTAAACTAAGTAAGTACGATAATTAGTACTCCACACCAAAGCTTTAGTGTACCTTCTCAACTATTCTGTATTCTGCAGTTCTCGATGTCGAGTGAGCGAGTACTTAGTACTTGCTATACTTACTCTGAGGCTAACTCTTCGACTTGAGTTGAGTAGATTAAAGCTGAGGAGAGACGGAAGGTTGTTAGCTTTATTGTAGTAGATTATAGTATACAGTACACTACTAATGTGCATGTCCTTGTATACATTTCTATATAGTATCCATAGATAAATAGCTACAGTGTAATGTAATGTAATGTAGTATGTAGTTTCCAGCATTGCTATTCTAAACTAAACAAGAGAAGACTTTTGGGATGAAAATGGAAACACTTTTAAGATGAAGAAGGAAGAAACTCTAGAAAATCAGTCAATATGAGGAGATGGGAATTGGATTTGATCTGGTGCTGTAGCTTTAGCTGTAGCTGTAGTTTTAGGAAAGTAACGTTGCTGGCTGGTTTGGTTTGGTTTGGCTTGGTAAAGTGCAGCGGAGTAAAAGAACGATATAGTTATGCAGTCGATTTGCTTTGCTTTGTATAAATTCTTTGTGTGTTTTGTTCTGCGAGCATGGGATCTGATCTGATGGTTGAATGGTCGTGTTGTATATATTATCTAGTATATAGTTATATAAGTGAGTTACTAGTTATATTAGTTATTATGTGCAAAAGGATGAAGGAGGTGCGGAAAGTAAAGTAACTATGTACTATGTAGTATCTCCCTATCTGTATAATATTAAGTAATGTTGTAGAATAGTGTATTGAAGGAGTTCCGACCGACGAAAGTTTATTTAGTTGATAGTTGAAGTTGGGATGCGATTAGTGAGTGGGGCTGTGAATGTGATGTGATGTCATCTCGTCTCATTTCATCCCATGAGGCCGAGAGGCAAAGGCAAAGGCAAGCAATAGCAATAGCAATGCACAACACATCTCTCTATCTTACCATATACTAATACATACATCCTAGTAGCTAACATCTAAGTAAGCTAGCGCACTTTATTTTATTTTGTATTTTGTATTTTGTAGCTAGCTTATCTCAGCTTAGCTACCACCACCACTACACACACACATAATATTAAAAGTACAGAACTGTCACTGCCTGTGTCACATAATAGGTATTGTGAAGTATAAAAGTACATTAATAGATGATGGGTAGCATGTACAATGTATAATGTATTATGTATCAAGGATCATAATAATGTTATAGAAATGCAATGCAACTAACGACAAGAGAGATAAGTAACAGTAGAGTTAGAGTACATGAGTAACACTGTTATGTTATGCTATCTGTATTAATAATATACATACAGATAGAGTCACAGACAAGTCAGTAGATTCAGATATGATATAATAACTCTTGGAGTAGTGAGAGTGAGTGTATGTGTGGATGTGGATTGGATTCAGCGAGATAGGACACGGGAACTAACAAAACAACTCCAGCACTACATTACATAACGTCGAGCGAGAGATGCAATGCAATTTAGTCACTACAATACAATGCAATGCTGAATTTAATGTTGTAGTTTGTACAGTTGTGTTGTACTGTAGTGTAGTGTACTGTAGTATTAGGTAAAGTTGCGTAGCGTTAGCTTTAGCGTTACGTATTTACGTTCTCCCTATGAAAAGACACAAACGCACGGGAGAAGGAAAGAAAGGGAGAACTCTGACTGAACTCCACTCCACTGGAATACTGGAGAATTATTGTGTAGAATGTAGAATAGAGAAATAGTGTAGTGTGCTGTGTCCTGTACTGTACAGAAGTGCACTGCACGTTCACAGAAGAGAATAAAAGTAGGTAGTGCGCCGGCTGAGTGCTCCGGGTAGACTGATGGCAGAACAGAATAGTAACTAAGAGCCCACAACTCCCTCAAAGATGGGAGGAGGAGGGGATACCGGGTTTTCTCATTTCTTCTCTCTCTTTCTACTCTCACTCCACAGAGAACCAAAGATTCCAATAGAATTCCATCCAACTCTTATATAATATTGCATCACTATAAAGACTTCTCTCGGTCTGTCTGTCTCTCTCTTCTCCTTCCTCCAATATTTCCAGTTGTTATACACTCACTCTTATTCTTACCCTCTTCTATGATGTACAATGTACATGTACTACTACATCTAAGAATTATACATACATAGTCGAGTCACAGTTAGCTTTGTAAGATTGTAAGTTTGTAAGTAAGAGAATTAATACCTACTCCTACTACTATTATACGTTTACGTATCTGTACATAACGTAACGTAAAAGTTCGGAACGTTAACGTTAACATTAACGTGCCATAAGACCTTAACCCTAAGACGCTACACATTTACACATTCATATACTATATAACATAACTATATAAGATAACATAACACAACACAACGGAACAGTCGGATGGACGGACAGATGAAATCACAATCGAATTCTAGTCTCCCTATCTTTACTATTTTCTATTACGTTTAGTTACGTTATGTTAGGGTCTAGGGTATACCCAGGCCAGGATTTTAGTTTGGAGGAGTAAAGTAGTATTAGTAGTGGCCTGGCCTGGCCTGGCCAGGGCAGGGCTAGGGATGATGTTTGTACTTTTGTAGTAGATAGGGTACTAGGTAATGTAATAGGCTCACTGACTCTTTCCTATCTCTCTATCATACAGTATGTAGATACTATAGATGAATTCATGTACATGTATTACATAACAAATAGTACTACATGCATTTCTCTGGTTCAAAAACTAAAGTTATATTATGTAAGGTAGTGTTAGTAATGTACTATGTATTTATGTATTTATATAGGAAGTTTGATGCAGCTAACACTACAATGTTAACCTTAACACTGTATAAAATATAGTGTATAGATCTGTGAGTGAGTGAAGTGACTGTGAGACCTCACTTTTGCCTCTTTACGTTTGCTTCACTACACTAATACCATGTATTGCATTGTAGTAGTGTTTAAACAGCAACAGAACTCAAACTTCAAACCCTGGCCTAGCGTACTTCTTCTATTGTGTTATGTGCACTAAACCCATGCATTGCATATTGCATTGCATTTCACCGCACTGGCATGGCACTGACTGCCTTCCTTGAGTTCCTTGCCATTGCCTTGCCTTTGAGAGCCTACGACTATGTACACAATATTATTCATCCACATAGAAGCTATCAACCATCTATAATATAAAATGCATACAATACAAAATACAAACATCCAGTTATTTGCTGGAGTAAGTGTTTATATACAAAACACAATGCAATGCAGAATGAATATACTTTAATATATACAATTCCCTTTTTGTGCCCTTCTAATACTTTATATAAAATATAACGCAATAAAATGTAATGTATAATGTATAACCTAAGACAACAAAGACAATTTCTCGACAACTTGTCTCTGAGGGACACTTTGTCACAAACATGTTATAAGGGTGAAGTTAAAACATGGAAAGCATATCAAATCTAATTAAATCTAATTACTTTATTTTCTACTGATGTGCACGAGCATATATAGAGAGATAGAAATTATAATTGTAACTAATTAAAAGGCGATCAGAATTTTTCCATACTAAATTGTATTCAGTAGGGATGTGAGGCTAATAGCTAACATAACATTATTATATAGAAGTGAATCTGCATTTTAATTAATCCGGCTTGAAAGTGGATGTGTGTGTATAACGCACATTTCCTTGACACAAATGTATACTTATTTGGTATGACTTTTTTCGTTCTGAGGATAAGAAGTCGTTTCACAAAAGACCATAATTGCATGCTGTAGGGCTACACAGAGATAAAACTTACCTAGAGCTGTAGAATAGCTTTAAGGAATGTACTTTTATTACAGTAGTCCTACTCGTTGCAAAGGAATAGGATAGCAATTTATACTACACATTGTAGTAGGGATTGAATCGTTCGCTTTACTCTTACTGATATATATTGACTAACTAACCATAAGCAACAAAAATATATCTGCTGAGACTGAGACCATATGGGGAATGGAGATGCGTAAAGTGATAGAACAAAGTATGTATTTGTAGTTTGTAGTTTGCAGCACAGTACAAATATGTACAAGATGCACTCGCAGTTTAATATAATACAATCTTTCAATGTTTCAATATGTACCATATACATATTTACATTCTACGTATTTATTTATACATGTACGAATACGTAGTTCAAGTACATATATACATAAATACATACAAGTTATTTATGTAGGTAGTACAGATAGGTAGATACTTAATATGTACATACATACATACATATATACCAATTGCAATAGGATAAGAATTACACGAACATCAAGCAAAGCCAACGCTTGCTGGTTTTTATTGTACCTACGTATTTATGTGTACAATAGTACACAAAGAGCAGAATCTCTATCAGCTCGTTCACTAAACCCAAGATGAACATTTGGACATGAAGAGAGTCATAGAACACAAACACAACAACACGACACAGACTTACCCACTTTCATTCAGCATGCACACAGAGAACAGAACTCAACTCAACTCCAGAATCTCTACTCAAGTGTTCCACCGCACTATCTGTATTCTGTATACCATTGCAATGCACCGTCATCGTCCTACTTCCAGACTCTCGCATCAAAATAAAATCTGTCTCACTCGTAATCACTCTTCTCTTCTTGTTTCATCTCATCCCCCCACTGCTAAATATAAATCAGTGAGCCTTACTGTTGGTGACCGACAGGACGGTCATTAAATTATCATGCCTTCATGCATAGAATAGAAGATTTTACGACGACATAGTAATTTTTAACATTTACCTGAAATTTCAAGTATTTTGTCTATCTACTGATATGTGCATAGGTATGTTCACTGGATCTAATATTATTATGATCAACACAGCAGATATAATTTATTTCCCCACAAGAGCTTCTTCAATTCAATTCAAGTATGCCTCTTTAGGTAGTAAAGCAACTAACCAAGCCAAGGGAATGCCGTACACCTACATAATTGCATATATTTACATAAATAGCTATGCACCTACTAAAAGATTCACCTTTGCGATAATTATGATGAAATGTTGAAATGCATATCCCAGAGAGGTTTTTGTATGTATGGAACTAATACGCAGCAAAAATATATAATGAATACCGAGACTGTACAATATGTATTTGTACTGCTATATATTAACCAAAGCAAGGTAACAATTTTTCATGCGTTCTTACTCCCTTATGGATAAAAATGTGTCTTTTTCCTAAATACTTATACTACGTGCTGTGCTGAACTGAACTAATAATTCTGGAAACAGGTTGGAAGTTATATGCAGTAAGTGAAGGAATACACATAACCAAAAGCAGAAGCTTCTGGTTAGAGGCCTACAAGCATAATGATTACCTCTTTATGGTAAATGGGAACAAAGAAAAAAAATTTGCTTACCATCATACTTTATGCACACTTTGCCTATTTGTGCAAAATTTCTTCCTTGGAACCCTTTAGCTTTACCTTTTGAATTTTGTAAAAATCTACGTACTGTAAAAGGATTAATTGAAAATAACTAATGGGGAGGGCACATCATTTTATGCATTAATAATGTAGATTCACAGTCTTTGAATGGCTGGGACATAATTGTAGTTTGCCTTGTAAATGCATGATGTCTATAATAAGACATTTATTAGTTTCTATACACTCATAAAATAGGATACCATATTTTATTGTTGTTTATGTACCTAAGAGGTGTGCCCAACAATCCAACTACCATAATGCACTGCCTGCCAGTAGGCAGTAGGCCTTATCTCTCTATTTGTAGCCGTAGCCAGTGAAATGGAATCTTACCAGGAAAACAGCTCTAAATATTAGTAGCATCAGGCAGTATAATAAGTAGAAGGACAGAAGAACCGTGCTATGAATACAACTAATAAATGCCTACGTATAGAATACACAGACACGGAATAGCTAAAAGATTATTAGCAAGAGTGCAGTTTGCTTCTCGCTCTTGCTCTTGCTCTCGCTTCTGCTGCAAGGTATAAGGTTTCCGTTTACATTACACAACTGCGAAGGAAAACTGGAGAATGACATGAATGAATGAATGAAGTGAATATTGTAGCATAGATAGGTAGGTAAATGTACAGAATCATATCTATCACATTATTATAATACGATACTTGAGACCAGGATAATAATATCCATTGTGTAATAAACACACCAACCAAACAGCTCACTCACCTCACCACTATAGTAAATAAGTATTGCCGATTCAGTTGATGTTGATAGCAGGGCTATCTATTATGCATTATGTATGTACGTCTACTGTTCGTACTTATTAGCTGACTCTATCAGTTAGTGTCAAAATCCTACCAATATTTGTAATGCAGCAAATTAAGTAGGCAAAGATAGAAAATGACGTTCTCACATTATAATGCAAGCAGGAATAGTATCACTAGATCAGTGCAACGATTTCACATGGGAAACCAGGTCAAACACAAAATGTCACTTTACCAATACTATCTATCTGTATGCTTTGGATTCGCAAAACTATCAAGGACGCTTTCCTATGTGACACCAAATACAATACACCAAGATGCTTTGCAATTTCATGATACCACACACTATGCTACCAAACTTAGCCAAAACAGTTTTACATTTTCGATTTTACATTCCCCTACAAAGAAAGATTAATTAGGGGCAATTACCATTTGCAAAAAGTAATTCCGTGTAGCTTTTAGCATTAGCATCTAATTGTAAAGCAATCATGAATCCACATTCTCAATTAAATACCCAATAAATTAAAGTGTAAATAATTTAAAAATGAAATGTAATTCTGTATTATAAATTCAGAACAAGTATATACCTAAACCTAATCTAAATGATTGCCTAGTCCACTTAATCATACCACAGACGGGTACTACTTATGTAGGTTAGGTACCATTCGCTATAAGCAAAAAGGAGTATTGCAAAAACAGGTTATGCTAATTATTTAAAAACTGTATAGGTATTTTAATTGTTTCAATTCTACCATAAAATGAAAGATTAGAATTTTCAATTGCTAATTTTTTATAAAAAGTCAGTCTGCCATTGGATTTTTATTCTTTGCTATATACATGGAAATTTTCAGTACCCACCTAGGTAGATAGTGCAGTATAATATGCATTTCTCATACTATTCTAATCCCACTTAAATATGTAGAAATAGGGATTTATAAATCTTTTGACTTTCATTTATTGCTGTTGTTGTAAAAGCGAGTTGGGATATTATTACGAATTTATGTAAGAGCCCCATTAGTAAGGACACCATAAATACCTTAACTATTTAGTTATATCTGTACATGTTTGGTATACAGACATAATAGGAAAATATATACTGGAAAGATATGTCGATGCCATAATTCATTGACAACACTATGCTCATTTGCAAAGGCAATCACCGTCAAACTAAGCTGATAATTTATGCATCCAAATTGTATATCATGTAGAGATATTTGCAAAATATGTAGCTAAGCTAGCCTGAATTATAGTCTGACCTGACTGGTATGCTATGCTATGGCCTTACAAACTCCTGACTATACTATGCATAATATTATAATCCATATATATATAAATTATAAAAGGTAATAGAGAACAAGAGAATTTGTGATTCACTAAAATAAATAACTTGCATTCCCATATTGTCATGTTAGTAAAGTGAAGACAGAAGACATTGTAGATTGTAGGACATCAAGCATAAGGTATACCATTTCTAGGTTAGCTACAGATATAATATAATATAATATAGGTAGGTGATACAGTTTTATGTCAATAATGTGGTGCCGAATAATGAAATAGATATGCATGCATAGCTAGGACAGATACGTAGGTGAGATAAGTAAGTAGACTACAGAAACCGAGAGCAAACAATAAGGTTTTCCTTGTTATCCTCAGCTATCTGTATCCTCCTATCTCATGGGTCTGATGTCTATTTCATTGCGGCTTTATTTTATTGATAAGGGTTTTAGAGGATCGTGGTTCCATTAATGAAATTGCATTTCTATCTACAATTCCATTTAGTGGAACCGCAGAGATCTATAGTCAACTCTTGTTAAAGGTATATGAATAGACAGACAGGTATTATTTGTATCACCTTATATTGTACCTAAGTAGATAGGAATACTTAGTGCACTATGCACTGTACAGTACCCCTTCAGACGCCTGCATACTATATAATAATAACTACACGTACGGAGTATTATTGTCTACAAGCAAGCGTAACAAGCAACATGTCCGACATAATACTCTCGTAAATATCCGGTGCTCTATTATGTAGTGCAGAGTAGAGTGCAGATTACAGAACGTATATGTGTCCGTCTGAAAAATTACCTACCTACTACCTACATCATACACGCCAAAGGATTATCCTACCTGGCCTGACATGGCCTGGCCTGGCCTGGGTGCCTTGACTGGAGGATCTTCTCACACTGTTCCGTTTTATATAGATTGATGAGTCGAGCGTGGAAAAGCGATTTCATTAGTCCTTATAAATAAATCGGATTTAAAACCTATGTAATAAATTACAGAAAAGAAACAATAAAACAATCATGGAATTCTGGTACGTACTATTACAATGAAAGAAAGAAGAGAATCAACTAGTTTACATCTGACGATGAGTTGAGTTGAGACATAAATTAACCTGTGGAAATAGAAATCCAATTTACAATTCATTTTCGAGTCCACTCCATTCCGCCTAAAGAACGACAGTCATACTCTAACTCTCTAGGATGCTCTACTCCCTGTCTCCGGCCTATCTGTAGCAGATAATTTTAGTAGTTCACTGCTGTAGCATCCATTTCCTCTGAACAACTCTCCATCCTTTACATTTACACACTCAGGAAGACTTTCGTGTTAGGAATACGATGAGCGCAGCACAAAGACTAAGCTAAAGTACCGTAAATTCAATATTAATGCTATGTTCTAAACTCAAGAAACCTTTATCCAACACAGTCTTATACATGTCCAGCTTGTAAAAAATAAAAGCTTCTCTCTACAGAATAATAATGGCCTTCGATAAATATTCTATGATTTCCCCTATAAGTAGGGATACATGGGTACCTACCTAAACTAACGCTAACGCTGCGTGAAGTGAACGCGTGACGCTTCTACAGCGTATTACATATAACTTCCTAGTAAATTCAATTGTGCACGTTTAAAAGCTAAAACACTGTCAGTTATCTGTACTTGAAGACAAATTCAATTGTCCTAAAAACCTGAAGACTTGAGTAGCATATTTTCCTATTGTAAATACAAAGAGGGTCTACTACTACAGTTTTCTACATCTATTTCCACAAGATCTTCTGTCGCATATACAAATAAAAGCAACAAATATGGGGTTTTGTCTACTCAGCACACTCCGATGCAAAATAAACAGTAAAACTAAAATTAATGTTTTTATAGAGTAGAAAAATCTATCGCACCCCAAAATTATTTAAAAGCGGAGTTACGGTACATAAGCAGAGGATAAATATAGTCATTATTACCGTAGTGTATCCCTGTGCAGAGATTTTGTAGAGGCATGCATATTTCGCACTATTACACAATATAATAAGTGTTTACCAAAGGTAGGCTGCAAACACTCTAAACATAACGTAAACGTAACCACGAACGATGCGATCTCTTAATAACGCAATTACTAACCCATCTAAACTACACTCACATTTACTTAAGTTGAATCTCACATCAATTTTCCATATCTCACAACACACACTTCGTGGCACTAACAATACGCAGAAATGGGTTTCCAGTTTGCCATTTGCCTTCTTCACCCATAAAAAGTTAGCACTAAATGGAAAACCTATCTAATAGTATATTGACCCAAAAGCATAATGCAATGCAGGCAAGGCAAGGCAGAGCAACTCAGGCAAGAATTTAGGTAGGTATATAAATCACGAAAGATAAATACTTAGTATCATAGCACATAAACAGAGCACCGTGAATGAAATGAACATCCAGCCAGGCAGGCCATGGAGCTATAGTAAATATACATTGCCACTTCTATCCTTTCTTCCTTTTGGCATCTTGGTCTTGCCTTGCTCTTCCTTTTGCATGGTTAACTTGGCTAATGCTCATATTATAATATTGGTCTGCATTCTGTTTCTCCTAGATATCTTTCACCATCCTACCTTTGCCTTTGCCTTGTACACATAAATAAATGTATCTACATTGCCTAGGTAAGTAAATATACAGTCAGTCAGTAGAAAATGAGAGTAATGCACTCTTATTACACTTACACTTTCACAATTCAAGTCAAGTAGGGAATATAATTTTGCAAACTGGGAAAATGAGCAAACAGATGCTGTTCAAAATTCAAAAAGTAGTAGTCTATGTAGTGCTAGTGGGATTAAATGAG
Source organism: Tomocerus mixtus (assembly GCA_034694165.1). NCBI lineage: Eukaryota > Metazoa > Arthropoda > Collembola > Entomobryomorpha > Tomoceridae > Tomocerus > Tomocerus mixtus. The sequence continues at coordinate 28,627 of JAQFYC010000818.1, forward strand.
CACTGGGCTTGGCTTGGACTACACTTCATTTTGAAGCATTATTAGGCAAGTCAAATCTGCAAATCTACTCTGGAAAAGTTACTTGTGTTTTGTTCTCATTCCAAATTCCATCCCATCACAACAAAATCCATTCCCTCACATTCACATCACTTATTTTATTGCAATGCGTTATATTGCGCAACGGCTTAACTCCTTACACCGGCTATTGTTTAACAGAACAAGAATTATTTCTGAGTACTTTTCACTTGCCATTTCCCTGCTTTCAATCTCTGTTCACTGAATCTCTGAGTTTCCATGAAGCCTGGCCTGTTCCAAAAGATACCATTTTCTATACAAAATTTAGAACGTCAAAAGCAGCTCTCTCTTTATTTGTTTATTTTCTAGATTTCTGGCTCTTTGATTCTTATGAATGTTCCACATAACGCTCCACGCTTGTGAATACGCTTAGTTTACGTTTCCCATTTTCTGCATTGAATCAGCAAAGAGAATCCTTCAGAAAAGCAAGCACAGAGAGGATATATATGTGTGCACTGAAGATGAGTAGTTTACTAGTACTTTAAATAATGATACTACACTGTAAATGTGTATCTGCATAATATAAAAATGTACCGTATTCACATTAATGTAGGTTTACTGGTATCTACTGTGTATTTATGTGATACAGTCATTGCATTGATATTCTAGCTTTGCCCATAGATATGCTTCTGGTATTCAAAAGATTGTAATGTGTCTGTACATTAGTTTGTACTAAATAAAACATCAATCGTATATTTATTCCACCACATACATAATGTATAATGCAATTCAAACCATCTACAGTATTGCTTATCTGCTATCTACAAAGAATAAACAAAGTCATTTGTGTGGGATGTTCTGTTTAGTTTACTAAATGCAACTTTGCAACTCTTTTTTATTATTCATCGATGAAATCGGCTAAATCTAATTATCTAAATTATTCAGCTTAGCAACTCGATGTAGTTACATGTCAGCCCCCACTTCGTCATGAATCATCCTTCTCATTAGCTATGAGCAATATCGAACAGAGCATGTAACTGTAACTACACGTTACATATAAGCACATAAAGTACCTATATGTACATACATAGTGTACAGACCTTACAAAGAATTACATACACCAACCAAAATGAACGAACGACGGGTCGGGTGACGCAGAATTGCTCTGAGTGAACATACTTACATACATAGTCAGTCAAACTCAATTTCCTCAACAGTAGGAGAGTTTTAGTGTCCGTGTTATTTGTATTTACCACATCACAAGTGCAATAGGGTCTACAAATAACACACAAATTCATATTACACATATATCATACATATAAGTTGATATTACTACTACAGAAAGGACAAAACTATTTCAAATCAAACAACTAGTTATATTTTCGCATTTTCGTAGACATTTCGGTAGCAAGCCAGAAGGCATATCAGGAAGCGAGGTATTAATATTGCAAAGGCGAAAATGCAATTACACATTTACAAAGCGACTGTATGTTGCGGTCAGCTGGGTCAATATAACTGTATAATTAAAATATCAAATATAATTCGTTTAGGTTTTGACCAGCAAATGAGCAGACGAGAAGATGGAATACGTAGGTACTTAGCTTCTAGAAAAATAAACGCCGTAATATTATTATGCTGTACAATAGCAGGAATATACGCTGCAAGTCTGCAGGGAAGCATGCTATGCTATATCAGTACATGATTGTGTGCTAAAAAATTTCATCATATGAGCAAACAAAATGATGTAATGTTATTATTGTTATTATAAATAAACGTTCGTATCATCACCTCTTATTAGTTATTCTTTACACTGTACACACACTACAGTATACAAACTACACATTACATAGCATGTAATGTAAACCTATCTCTTATGTTATGAATGAAAGCTGCTAAAGATGAAAATGAGAAGCATGCCAATACATACATGTTATGAAATGTATACTAACCTATTAAATTCTTTCTGCAATATCGTTTATCCTCCGTAGACATTATTTTAATGTATTATACTAGGTATAGCTATGTGTATTAATGTCATTCACATTTATACGCATATGGTACAATAAATTATCCTATCAGTAATGCACCTACTATCATCGTGCAGTGCATCATCACAAAATTTGTTAGCAGCAGCAATAAAGTTAGTAGTTTATGTCATCTCTGTCAACCATTACTTGCCAATATTTTTACTTTACTCCTCTTTATGACTAATAAATCACGAAAGAATCATACTAAAGCTCTTACAGCCACGGTAATGTGTAATGCAGTTCTTGAAAAATTAAAGTAATCAACTCCCCCATCAGATAATTACAACCATTAAACATAAATGTGCGATTCGAATCCTAACAAAATAATCATCACCTTAACGTTTGCATAGCGTTCGCCATTCCTGGACTGATACTAAATATGGAATATTAACATAAGTCAATATAAAATGTACTGCAGGCATAACTACATACATACTTTAGAGAGTGTAGCTGGGAATGGAAGCAGAAATGCCTGTTTTTGCTAAAATAAGATAAACACGTTTCTCTCTCCAGTCACTGTAAATATTTAACTTAATGTAGGCACTTACAATAAATTCTTTACAAGCTTACTCAGTCAAAATAAAGTTAATACGTCCATGTCCTTAGTCCTTATATTCTTAAGGAAAGCTAATACTGCAAATCTTCTTTGTCGTAGATTGATACATAACGTATACATAAGTAAGTATACAAACAACCTATCGACAACAGTAGTACAGTGCAGAAGTATCTGAGTAAAAAACCAATAATGCTAGCAAAAATTATCTTTCAAGTGTACAAAGCTTCTTTTTCAATTTTGTTCAATGTTGTAGCATACTACGCATAAAAGATAAATCTATCTTGTGATATTAAAGCTTAGAAAATATGATTACCTTCGCTTGATAAAACACTGCTGAAATTTCTTCCTGAGCCTATACCTAAGTACCTTACAGATTTCTCAAAATGTATCAATAAATTAGCTAAATAATAATATATGTAAAGGCTCATGATTTCCTAAGAAGAAATTTACTGAGGATTACTGTCCTATGTAAAACTGATCCACTTCATAACGCTCATCAACAATTTTGTCAGCATTATAAAAGTATGGAACTAAACCTTTTACTTTATGCCTTGCTGGTTACTATTAAGTTTTTGATAGCAGAAAAGCCAAATTATGCTTTATACCATATATACACAAGTGGCTATACCACATGAAAGTCAATTCTGTCAAAGTATTTTAGAAAATATAAATATATACAACTCAATAATACCATACAGCATAAGTTGCTAATTGGAGGTATGTATTTCTAGTAGTCTTTGACATTTGCAATTTAGCACATTCAGCTAGTATATACTCAATCCGTGTATGTACATACTACTTATGTTATGTTAGTATATAAATATGCAATTTTTTGAGCTCAAAAGTATTCAACGCAAATACCAACCGATCGATTCCCTAACTATGATTGATGATGCTTAAACGAATTTAATAATTTTCCATTTAAGTTTCGCTTTGTGTAGCTCTTGTCAAAAGCTGCTATTAAAACTTAACCGGAGTAGATTCTTATCGCAAGAAAATGAGAAGGCATTAAATGTCAATTGAATTTCATGTTATTGGTAGGTAGGTAGAGGTATGTATAAATTATAAATAATCCGAATTTATTCTCAAGCTAAAGGGTTACCAATTGCAGGTTAATGTGATCTACCTAAAGTACATGATAGGCCCCAAAATCTTGAGTCCTCGTAAATGAAATTTTAAAATAAATAGTGTTCAGTAGAGTAAGTACAATTAGTAATTGACAGGGAATACAGGAGTGTAAAATTTATAATAGTTTGTTAAGGAAACTTTTGGTTTTAATTTAAAGTATTCAGTTCCCTGTGAATTTTTTTTTTCATTTAATGTTTTCCCCTTATACTATTTTCATTGAAGAAAACATTGCATTGACTGAGTTTCCCAACTACCTAGACTAGACACAGAAGTAGGCACATACATAATTTACTTTCGATATAGTGATAGTAGCATTATGGGACAATGAACGATGTAGCGTACAGCCATTAAGAAATGTCTAATAGCCCATCAAATATTGACAATCTCCCTGATACAATAGTGTAGTATTATTGATTACATAGTTGTATCAACATTACATTGTCTCCAATTTAACCTATATAATTTTCTGTACTATGGAATGGAGTGTTGATATCGACGGTATCACTTTACACACAGCCCGTTACATAAATATGCTACCACATGGTGTTAATGTACACACAATGCATAGTAGTGTCAATATCAAAATGTTACTGTTGCAGTCTATGTTAAGGATTATTATACTTAGTCTAGGAATGTTTGCCTTATATACTATACTACGTTAAATGAAACATTGATGGAACTTTGAAATTGCATTCACTCTGTTCCCATTTGTAAGTCTATTATATAATTTAGCTAATTTTCCCAATTATATTATCTAGCGATTGACAAATACGATAAGTATTTAAAGTTATGTACAATTTCTTGCAAAAAATTCTCAAAAAGTTTCTAAGATATATTTATAAGTAGCAAATGCAATGGCTGATTGAGCAATATGAAAAGATTTGGGCTGGAATCGAACATAAATTAACCAAGAGCGAGTTACTTACATATTTGCAGAGAAGATGTCCGACAATGCTATAGTATTATTTACAACAAAGTAATAAATATTGTGTAAATAAATAACTACCTAACTATATTTAGTTTATGCTGTAGCTTTTCTCAACAGTCACTTTAAATCTAACAGACGTTTGATTTATAGTTGCTACAAATAAAGTTGGTAATGCAAACTTCCACGTTGTTGATCTCACAAACTCTAGCAATCACGAATAGTCACTCTGTACAAAATATATCAAGGTACATTTATTTATTTAAAAAGCCATCTCCATCTGATCAAACTATTCTCATAGGTAACTTGAAAAATTTAGTATGAAGTCTCCCAAGACACACAATAAATTATTATATAATTTATGCTTATACTTTTATGTTTCATACGCAGAAATTCTATGAAAATAAGCGCATATTCTAGGAAATGTGTTCATGAAAGCGACACATATTCACTCATCCTCTGTAAAGATATGGTATAATAAAGTTTGGATGCCTTGCTAACTTGCACTTTATGCACGGAGCGTGGAAGCCAAATTCTCAAGCAATGGAGTGTAATAGTGATGGTGACATATCCTGTCTGCTGCTGCTGTTATGAAACTCATACTACACTCAAAGGCAATAGACATCTCTCTTTAGAAAGAATCATAACTGACTTTCATTTCATTGCCAAAGATCCCAATTAGTAATGACCGGGGAAAAATTAATTATCTGTGAAAGTTTCCAAACTTTTTTCTAGCAAGTGTTTGACTATCTCTTCCTCGTCTCTTTGGGAAGTTTTAATGAAAATATACACTTTGACGCATCGATAACTGCAAACTTTTGCGGTATCAAATAATTTTATGAATATTTACGTAGATAGCCTAACATTGAAAGTTCAACGGTCTTAGTTGCATACTTGTGAAAATAGTAACTTACTTAGCCTAAGTGAAGGAAATCCAGAATTGGCAACATTTTCTGAATGAACTGAGCAAAGTGCCCCGTAATAAGTGAGTCGAGTTATTTGTGTTTTGCTTTCACTCTCTATGTTGGAAAATACCCTGATAAGAAAAAACAGAAACTATCAACTATACTTTGTCGTTCATATGTATGTGTATATGTAATATGTACGCAGTAGTGCACATAGGTACATTATGTCTGTATATCGTGCTCGAGGGAGTAAAATGAATACAAAACAAAGACAAAATCATTATAGGCCGCACTTTTCCTCAGTCAGTTAGTCAGTCAGCAAATATATAGTAAGTGAAAACTGCCAAAGCAAAGAAAGTTAACTGGCAATGCTCTGGTCGCTGACTCTGCTGAATCTAATGTTTTATCGTGGCACATGGATGCACTAACAATAAGAAAGAGTGAAGCAAGCAAAGTGGAAAATTGATTTTGCCACAAACAGTAAGCTTTGTTCATTGCTTTCACTCCATTCTTGGCTTTCGCCTTTGCATTTTTACGGAGATGTATAGAGTGCATTAGCTAATGTACGTATAAACACATTATGCGTGTATAATCTGATATTATGCTGCTAGTCTTCAGCCGCCTATCTACACTTTTTTCCTTTTTTTCCTTTTTTCTTTGTTCACTACGTCCTTTCGTCACTCACACAATATTCATCGTTCTTCTATTGACTTAATACCGTAATTACCAAATTTAACTTAAGTTACATAACATTCTTATTGTATGCAAATGTATACTCACTTTGATACTAGAAGGCATTACGTAAATCGAACATATATCTGCTATAACATGTAATTTGTCTGGATTTTGGTGGAAAACTTTCCAAAAATCATAAAGGGAGGTATATAATTTATTTCTACTCAAATAATTACCTGGTGGGGTATTCAAAGTTCGAACTTACGCAACTTATGCGATACTTTTGCATAGCTTAATTGATGTAAATATGAACAACTAAAATTATGGACCAGAAAAGATCTATTTATTCACTTTAAACTGATTTCAGTGTAACCTTTTAACACGTTTAGTGGATATCAGCGGTGTGTAATTCAAAAAGGTTGGTTGTATAGTGAAAATGGAAAAGCATGGTGCAATATAAGAAAGCAGCAGTTATGGAGGAGAACAGTAGAAGAAAGCGTATGTGAGGAACTGACTACGAGCCTGGTGAAAGTGAGACTGCAAAACATATCCAGAGTCTGCTTTTATCGTTACTACAATATTATACGCATCACACGTAACTAGTCCAGTCATACTAGAGAAGCTGTCCCATACAGTATACTAATAAAAAGCTGAATGAAATTACCTATGTATTCATTTTAATCATACTAGGTTCTCAGTAAAATGTCGGTTATTAAGTTCATAAAAATCAGGATTTAAAATTGCTGACACCATACTACTTTCATATTGATACATACTTTGATACTTCATATATGTTACGTATAAAAATAAGAATTAAACAATACTGTGAAGTGAAAGAGTAATAAGTATACATGTCGACAGGGTTAAAATTATTCTGGTAAAAATCGATCCATACAATGCAATGTCTTGATGAGCCAATTTAACAGAAATACTAATAGTCTATATTAGTCTCCCGCTGCTAATATGGGAATATTAAGAACAGATAAATAAAATGTATTTCCCCCTCCATTCAGATTTGAAACAAAATGGAGTATCCATATTGTAGTACCAAAAGTATGTATGTATAGGTAAGTATGTATATAATAATACATGATATATGTAACGCTCTTCATTATTCGGTGTTTCAACATTTCACTTTTGGATATGGATTATGGGAATACCCTTCAACGATAAGTAGCCCGAATAAATAAACCGCTAACTGTGAGACCCCACATAGTGAGTAAATGCTGCAAATACGTAGAAAATTGATATGATATTAATTGAATAAGTAATTATATACCTATCCACAAAGTTGTACATATATAGAAATATCCTATATTTAATGACAACTCACTTTACTCTAACTTTTTGACTTACTTTACCATCACTTTTTGACTTACTTTACCGTAACATTATTCATTATACCAAAACAATATCCAAAAACCATAAGATTGCTAATCGCCCATAAAAATACTTACTTTCCCATACCTTTTGGTGAAATACCATAAGAAATCCGATATTAATGGTTAATTTATTACAAATAATCAATTAAAGATCAATAATTAGTTATCTAATAAATTTTAAAAACGGGTAATTATTGATTATTTGTAACAAATTAATCATTAATATAGCTTTTTTTATGGTATTTTACCAAAAGTTATGGTAAAGTAAGTCAAAAAGTTATGGCAATGTGAGTTTTTTTACGGTGCTATTAAATGTAAACCGAAATATAATAGGGAACGTAAGAAGCAGATAATTATATTTGATGATTGAATGATCCATTTTTCCTGTGCTACTTTCTCTTTCGTGACGCTACTAGCAATAAGTTAGAGTATGATAGTATGAATGAACATTTAATAAATAGCATAACGAAACAAATTGGTTGAGAAAGAAGAATTGGATGAGTAAGAGTAGCACTAAAATACAATATAATAGCGTATCCATGTATCTCATACGCAAATATACATAGGTATATATAATACTGCAGATGACACATTTCTCCTTATTGTTAGTTTCATAAAGCCTTTCTTTTCATATTTAGATATTCTCTCATGCAGTACTAATACTGCTACAACGCAGTTATATTTTGTGGCAAAATTAGGTACACTGCGGAACTATATGCTCAGTTCACTAGCTTAGCCCCAACTCTTTCCTCGTGATGATTTTTCAGGACTACTAGCTAAGTATTACTACTTCTTATTACAAGTTATGATTACGATGCGATGGTTGGATATTGGATGAGTCATGAATATAACTATGTAATATTAACTGATGAGTGATACTTATATTTAGTATAGTGAAACAGTCAGACATAGGCAAATCACCCTCCGCTGGTATGTCAATCAATAAAATTCTGCTGATCTTATGTTATATCCTTCTCTTACTATGGACATCAAATCTCATTTGCAGCTCCTTTAATGTCAAAAAATATTTGACAGAATAGCGATATATTATCCTTCCTCCCATGTGCCAAAATGCCAATCAAACATGTTATCTTTGACTTCCAGTACACCTAAGACGTATGATGAGGGCATTTGCGAAGATGTCTTTTTGACAAAACCGAAATAAGGTAATCCGTTTATTGCAAGTCCCAAGTTATTGAACGTCTTTTTCTGGAGCCATAGAGAGAACATCGCGCACACAAGTTGCCCGACACAGCCAATCGTCTGAGTTTCGGAATCTACGTAATGACATAGGTCCTAAAGTAAGTATCCAATTAACCACAGAAAATCTATTTATCACCTAGATAATTTTTGGCACCTTAAGGCGAAGCTGGAGCTGGACAACACAGAGACGACAATGACAACTGCCTATATGCTTATACTATATAGTACACCTATTTACATTAAAGATTTAAACAAGACCGATCTTCTAGTAACTAAAGTGTAACATAAAACCTCACCAAAGACATCTGTCTCTATTATCATGCTGAAAAATATCATTCAGGGTCTTTTGGTGAAAGTATTCTGAGATGTCCATATACATAATGCATTATTATGCATTGCTTATCCGTAGGTACGTTTTGAGAAAGTATTACTGCCAGAGTTAAGGAGATCTAAAAATACTCACTACTTAAATTCGCAAGCCAGCCTTCTTAAATGCAAAGCAACGTTGACTGACAATTTCATCCATCTAGTATTTGCTAAATAATTGCGCACCCTACGAAACATCCATTTTTAATATTCACTTCAGTGTTGGCATTTTTTAAAGCAAAAATCAAATACTTATGAAGTATTTGTTGAGCAATCCGTACATTTTTTTTAGTATATCCCACAGGAAAAGTAATCTGCTCAACACATAATATTTGCACTAAGTACTAGCCAAAATGCAAACTATATGCAGGAATCTATACATAACAAGGCATGATATTATAACATTGTGACAGTTTGATGGTAAAGCTAGAGCACTATTAGAAGATAAGGTGGGTTGACTTACTTTTTCATGCTGTACTTTGTAACGGTCCCGATGGATGGAATGAAATCCTGAAGAAAACACAAAAGAAAATGATTGTTGCATTTCCTTTTCTCATGTAGGACATAAAAACTATATCTCGTAATTGTGAAACCGGCTCCCTACAGCAGCACAGCACGAGTACCACATATATTACAGCAGCATTGGTGTGTGCTGTGTAACTCATATGTCTAGATTCAATTGAATGCCTTTTTTAAATGAAATAGGCCATAAAAGTAACTTTTTTATTTTTTCTAGAACTTCCTGATTCATGAATTAAACAGAATAAGTAAACAACATACAGAACTATTAAATCTGAGATAGTCAAAACAATTTAACTACTTTGTGTATTCAGCTTCTTTGAGAAAAATACTACAATGTCATTGTCCTGGTTTCTTTACCATAGACAATCTAATATCTAGACATAAACCAAAATACCTGTGACCTAAATATAAGTACGAGAGAACAAAACAGAAGCTACACAAGTTTATCCAGCTATATTAGTATATAGGTATATGTATATATCAGTAGTAATAAACTTTCGTCTTACTTCGGTCTGGTTTGCCTCTACTATCTGTAGGCATACTTAATGACGGCATAATGAAACTGCATTTCGTGGGCGTCATTCATAATATCAACAATTAGTAAAACCTTTGTGCTGCCCTGTAATGAGTTGACTACGGGGAAAATCCAATTATGTATTCTAAGTAATATCTGTGATTAAATATTTGCCGGTGCATCCTAAGCACAGAGAGATAAAGGTGCCGACCTAATAAGTGTAGTATCCAATTTAACACCTAGCACTTATTTAAATGGTTGGGAATAGTAAATGTAGATTGATTCAGGGTCTTCTGCTGAAATATAGGCATCAGTGAAAAGAGGCTGTATTGTACCTATGTACTAGTATACAGTAAAATACTAGGAAATAGAATAGGCTTTGACTCGGCTGCTTCCAAACGAAGAGATACGATTGCTTACTCTACTTTCAGTGCTTTATTGCACGACTGTCTACTGAGAGTAAAAAAGGGCGTGAAAGTTTTTGATTTCCCTCATGAATTCAGTCGACAATAATAAAGGAAGCTTGAGTAAACTTTTGAACTTGAATGAGAAGAGTGTTGTGTGTAGCTACACAGGAAGTTAAAGTTGAGGAATGGATTTTTGGTAGGACAAGAGCTAATTACATTGAATTAATTAAGATACAACCCAAAAGTAATTACAGTAATAAAAGAAACTGGAATTGCAAGAGTTATTGTTAGCATTGTAGTGTAATGTAGTTCTGAATTGTGTTAAATGAACAATAGCTCGCTCTGTGCACTTCGACTCCAGCTCTATTAATGGAAAACTTTTCATGATGGCCAAAGAAAACTAGAAAACAATTATTAGCACAAGACAGCTAATTTCAAGTTTCAATACGAATACGATAGACAGCTTTATATTATAAATGGTATATTACAAGAATATAAAGTTTGGATACACGCTACATATTATTTACTTGTCTTTCTCAGGGTATCCATGCAAACGACGCGACAAAACAGAATGCGAATGCGAATAAACTAAAGTGAAGTCTTTACGAAAATAACTGTATACTGGGAATAGGAATGCCTAGATAAATATACAATACAATATTCGTTTAGACAGAAATACAAAAGGCTTTGTTAGATGTAGTCCTCCTCCTTGTTTACAAGTTATATGCAGATAGGCACCTACTTATTTATGTGTTGTGTATGCAGTGCTCTTTAAATGCTTATGTAGATATTTATTACTATACTATACATGCATGCCTTCCCAGTCAGTCTTCGAGGAATACTAGTTGTCATCTAAAGTTGACAAAATAAGTAGCTCACAATATATCTGACATTATATAGAAGTATATATAGAATAGGGAAGTGTTTCAAAATAATCTTAAGAATTTTGCCTCCAGGAAGCAAATACCTATCTAGTTTGTTGTTGCTCCTTTCTCATGGAAAAACTGCAAAGAAAATTTGACAGAGGAAGCCAGACACGAATCGGTGAGTAAATTGTTCGGCAAAACCAGAAACTGGCAATAATAACTACGAAACTTATAACTTGTCAAATGCCTGTACAACAAAGAAAACAGATTGCTCATAAAATAGTCTTTTCCATTTGGAAAATAATGTTTACGGAGAATGCATATTCGTTAAGCTTGTATATATAATAATAACATTCTGCAAGTCCTACGTGTAGCAGTGTTAAATCTAAATATTTCTTTCTCAGTCAGCGTCAGTTCAAAGATTTCAGTGTTCGCTGATGATACTGTGATCTCTTGCTGTCAGTAATCTTGCTCTAGTTGCTCTGGCTTCTGCCTGTTCTTTACATTAAAGGTAGCTGCAATCTAAATACTAGGTATGCTGTATAAAGCCTTTTGTGGCAAACATCGCATGGAATGAATAGCTCCTTCCCCAGAAAGTTTCTCCTTTTTTATTATATGCAGGTAGGTTTACAAAAACGCAATTGTATACGCCAGGGAGACGCATTTGCTCCATATCTAAGCATACATACGCACACAGTAATAATAAGTATGCTTATGCAAACAAAGATGGGACATGGAAAAAGTTAGTCACTTCCCTCCACATATATGAAAATGTGATATCTACAATCTACAATAGAGAAAACGCTTATTACAATATTTGCCTGCATATACACACATTCCCTGAACTAAATACACACATGGTTCATAAATATGATAGATTGCTGGATAAAATAGGATGAGTTTTATTTAAAATCCGTTTCCTTTTCTATACGTTCAGTCTTCTAAATTAAAAAGACGTATAATTTGAGCTGAAAATGAGTTTTGAGTCATCGTCATCTCACATGCATGGGTGTACACGCCATTGTATACACATTTCCATGGAGTGAAATCGGAAAAGTATGGTAATATTACATGAGGCCGGAGCCGGAGATCGAAATGAGAAAAATCGTTCTTTCTCCCTATTTGTGTTGTGTTTAGCTGAATGGGTGAGTAAAATAATTCGCGATCGCAACTCAACATTCGTTACTACTATTATTTATACATATAAGTACTACATATAATGCTTAATATAGTGAGTCAACGTCAATTTTACTCATCCAATCCATGGGATAGGGATAGAAGTGTGTAAAAGCATGAGCAGCATTGTATAAGTGTAGTGTTCTCCGGTCTTATCGTCTCCCTTGGTTTACTCCTCTGCCTGTCGGCCAAAAAAATATACATACTCCATGCAGTCGTAGTCAAGTCATAGTCAGCATCTTCCACTCTCCTCATCCTCCTAGACCAGAAGAACCAAAAGGAAGCCAAGCCAAGCCAAGCCAGCTTACTTCATTCACTTCTGTAGTCTATGCTAGGCAAAGTAGTGAGAAGGAGAATAAGCAGTAGTACATAGTACATAGATGTTGGGTAGTAAGTTTCTCTCTCTCCTCTCTGTTATGTCACCCAGACAATTTCGGCACCACTTTCTCCCTTTGGATTAAATTTTGTTTCGCTTCCACTATAAATAGTGTAACTGGCTCCCACTCCACTCTACAATTCTACACTACATTAGACTGAACTGAACTAAACTGAAGAACTGAACTAGCGTTTTGCTTTTCCTTACTATTTACTAGTATTAGTAAAGTAAGGGACTACTACTATATAAATATAGTTTGTTGTTAGTATCTGTAGTAGTGTTCAGTAAGTGTACCTCTCCTTGTATTTTACTCCCTCAGTCAGTCAGCAACACACACTTATTTTCCAGAAGAAGAGAAACAGAGCAGATTCAGATGCTAGACTAGAGAACACAACGGTGGAACCCAAACCCACAGACGTTCGCAAAGAGGGTGAAGCCATTTTCTTGCTTGATCGATTTGTAATACCCACCAAACTACATGTACACTATACTCTACTCATTCAACTACTAATATACAAATACAATATCCCTTCATAAGCATGAACCAGCTAAAATCCGGCACAAGATATGCCACTATATGCTTATGCAACTACAGATTCTGCCGAAACCATCAATCCATCCATCTACAGATATATTCCCCTACTTATAGAGATTTGATTCCAGGATTGCTAAATAAGAGCAAAATAAAGGAACAGCGATTCAATGCTCTCTGTTTTAACAGGAAACCTCCCTAGAATTTCCTACTAGAGAGACACAATAAGGCTCTTTCCAATATTAGTACAATTTCTATGAAACCAATTTGCACAAAACAACTCAAAAGACAGCCGCATAGGGATCAGTTTGTTTTGAATCTATTCCGTTTTGTCGTGGAAAGGACACTCTTTGCCCTCCTTACGCTCAATTCCAGGGAATACCATGCCATTCCATGCCAGTGTTTGTAAGACACCTAAGAAGATCTTTCCGATCTTGCACAAAGACAACTAAACATCAAGATATAGCGTTCCTTTCACTTAGTACATACATACATGGTACATATATATAGACTAAAGAATAGTTATCAGAACTCTTAAATAACTCGCCCATTATTTAATTTGCACTTTCAACACGGGTTAGTTTCCAATCCACTCTTTCCGTGGCAATCCTCCAGAAAATCCTACTCCCCAGTGAAATCCCCAATGAAAGGGTAGACGCTCAGTAAATTGGATGTCCAATCGATTTATTAGATGTATCCGGAAGAAATGAAACTTCAGTTACGTAGTAGGTAGTAGTTATATATTTTGTCTGTCTGTACATACTTCTCTACCTATGTAAGCTACCCATTCGGAATATTTGAGTATTGGGGTAAAAGGGAACAGCAGCTAAGGCAGTTTTATGTCATGCAATGATGCAATGCAATGATTAGTTTACTAATGCTTACGTTAGGGATGAATTTAAATTATGTCCCATCTTTACACCGGAATACGTAAATTATGTCCCTGATTCACACTTAGAGAAATGTTATATAATTTGAACATATAAAAGCATTAAAACTTTCTATGAAAATTAATTTTCCACATTAATTTTTGTGTTAGGAGACTTATTAAAGGTAATCAGGTAACACCGCATTAATCCAAATAACCTTACTTTGAACTCAATGATATGTGTTAGCTATCGCTATCATTATTATGGAAAAGGCATACACATTAATATGTGCGCATTTACAATGCTTTACTATCTCAATTTTATTTATTATTCTTTAGAACTATTTTACTTACGATAAATATGGTTCTTTAACATTTATATAAACAGAGAAAGCTGCAAATACACACACATATTTGTAGTCGATTGCTTATTGAGTGCTCTACTTTGCCTAATAATTTATTATTTATACCGTATAATTAACTATGATCGATAATCCACAATCAGTAAAATTATCTTTTACAAAATAAGCTAGCAGCGTGATTATTTTCTAAAAGACATTGATTCGCATATTCTTAATTACAGTACAGTAGTTAGTACTTTAGTACTACAACTACACAACTGCTGTACATTATTATGCGTATATATATACTTACTTATCCTTTATTTCTTAGATTCAAGTAAATAATTTGTAATTCAGTAGTTTTATCTTCCATGAATATATGTATGACTACATAATCAACATGTATATGACCACAAAATGTGTGAGATACAGCGGAATTTGCGGTACCGGTACCTTTAAAGTATTGTATTATGTGGCATTCGTGATCATAGCATAGCTATAGGTATTAAAATGCGAGAATGAGTATACCAGCATTTGTAAGAAGGTATTCAGGATTTTTCTTCAGAGTATTTACCGGAAAGCTTTGCAAACTTTATCCGCGCAAAATGTATATTTTTATGGTGCACAAGGTTTTTATTGCACAAATTTAAGTGCAATAAAATTGAACTTTGTGGTCATGCCGGTATATGAGGGAGAATGATGTAGTAGTAGTATACCATAATATAAGGGAAATAATATAGTGGAGATATGAAATCATAAGCAGCACACTATAAAGATAAATATCCTATATTTCTATAATGGAGATTTCAGGCCCAAGCTTTAGTAAGTGAGAAAAACCGAGATATTAAATAAATAAAATCTATTTAGTTTATTGGGAGTTGACAAGGAATAATAAAGCGTGTATATGAATGTTGGTAAACCTTTTCTAATAGTTCGATAGTTCAATTTATTTTGTAAGAATCATATATTAAGATCTTGACTATGTATAAATAGCAGAAATTAGAGATAGAAAAGTGAGACATCGTAACGATAACGATTGTAATCGTTACGATGTAAACATATAATATGGCTTTATACTCAAAATAAACATTTATATAAAATTAGGAAAATAAATGTGGTATGTAGAATCTTTCCGAATAAGGAAGGTACTGTGTTGCGGTCGCGGTTTGCGGTGATATATATTATTATGTGTATTCTAAAGTGGTAGAAGGCACATTAAAATAGGTTTGCAAGTGGTTTGCATCGCAAACATTTCAAAGGTAATTGACTGTGGCTAGTTGTGGCAGAAAATGGTCAAAATTCGAACAAGCAAATTTTAGTTAGTGAAAGTGTAAAAAATGAATTTGAACACATTTAAGAAATGTACCGAAAGGGTAATGCCCAGTTATTGAGTTAGGTTATAAATGCAGAAAAGTGAGACGGAAAATAATGACAACATTATACAATTACTTGCCTTCTCTAACGAGAAATTGACTGGATAAGGTTGTGTTGGTGTTCAGGTACATTATTTGTTTTATTTTCACTGGGAGGATCTGCCGAAAGGCTGAGCCGATTCCAATATCGGCTCCTTCCCCACCTAAGTAATGTAAATGTAATGCAATATCATTAAGTTTGGTGTGAAAACATAAAATAAAAATATTTATATAAAACTCATCCCTACTTTTGTGTATTGTAGACTATGTACTTATACTTACCAATGTATCAATAATATAAAAAGTGTCAATATTTGCTTTTATAAAATGTTAATACTCTCTGGCAAAACAAAATTAAAGTTCACACTAGGAAACACGAAAGTGCAGGCAGGCAACTAGGCTCTGCATAATAATGGTCTAATTATGCTTGCCATATCGTATCTCTAAAGTCTAGAACCACACTAGTCAACTCCAAAACACATTTGACAACTGACTAAAACCAACTGAAAAACTTCTAGTCATCGCCATTTAGATAATTACAAAATTTCACAACCATTTTACATTGATTTCATGAGGATTTAATTCAGTTGTCACGTCAGTCAGAGATTCCAATTTGATTTAAATACAAATACAAACAAACAATACAATACACACAAACACAACAGAAATGGACGTATTATGCTATTCTACCCTTTAATATTACAAACTCAGATTTTGCGCCAAAGG
>JAQFYC010000819.1:0-45547 GCA_034694165.1 Tomocerus mixtus
CTTACATATTTTGTCTATTAACCTTGACTGTTACCATTCCAATACTTCGGTGGACCGTTTACCATGGTTTATTATATATATAGCTGTAAAGTAAATGTATGTACTTATATAGTACACATAGACAGGCTACTGTGTAATGGAATGTAACTGTCTTGACAGAATAAAGCCCGACGACCGCTTTTATCTCTCGTTCTCTGAACTAGAATAGAATATAGCTTTTAGGAAAGAAGAGAGTCATAGTCATTGCATTGGAAGAAAATACCCGAATTTTCTCTTTTGTACTTTGTCTATGGGTTGTGTGATTGTATGTGTGTGTGGAGGTTTAGTCTTGGAATTGGTGTAATAAAATGTTCAAGTGGTTGATAGTGGCTGTAAAACTGTGATAAATATGAGTTGAAATAGACTGTCGTCTAATTCTTGTGGCACAAACCTGTCACACTCCTCCAACTCAACTTCGTTCTTGACTTCACTCTCATACTCTCATCTCAGGTCCACAGTCCACGCCAAACCCAGAGAGAGACCACACCATAACACACATTACTACATTTAGACAGACATTTCATTATTTTCATTGCAATTTAGAGGCAGGAGCACAGAAATGCTTACCACATCACAAACTACCCCTCCATATACTAAAGGGAGATTCGAAGATAGTATATAGATAGATAGTATATAGGTGCATACATAAAATAGTGCATCTAATGCACTATCAACAAATATTTTAGTTATGTAGAACACATGAGGAGAGTGGAGAAGAGGACAGAAACCGCGTATAATTTAGTCCTAACAAATCTCGAAGAGTCAACCGCTGAACTCATTTACTGTCTCTCTGATCCCTAAGTACTTAATAAGAGCCAAGGTACCTAGTACCCATTACAAATAGTAGATATCATTATTTGCAACCTCCTCTCCTTCATCCCATTCCATTTCATTTAGCCTTACATATAATACCACTGAAGATGTTATATTATGTTTTACTCTACTCATTTAGTATATAGTATAAAGAAATTCAGTGTGCAAGATGGTAGAGGTGTAAATGGCAAATGCGTTTATTTAGCTCAACAGTTTATTATCAGAAGATTTGTGTATACGCTAACTAGATAGACAGTGACACTACGTACCTACCCAATCTCTACAATAAGAATGTGAAATATTTATGAGTTAGCTACAGTAGCAATAGAAGCAAGCGAGCGTGTCTATATGTATTGTAAAAATTGAATGTTTTGGCAGACTTGTTAGCAGTATTGTTATCAAAACAGGGAATATTAGAGATATAGTAGTATAATGAATGATAGAACAAATGAAGAGAATCTATAGAAACACATTCGGTGATAAGGAAAATAAAAGGGAAGACGAAAAGGAGGAATTATTTTTGGTTGTTCTATTGCGAACGCACGCGTATTTACGAATGGAGGAGAAATCCGTGAAAGTGAAACGAGTCGAATTTACTAGATTGAGATTCTTTACACAATTATCTGCTGTTTATACATACATACATACATACATACATGCTAAACAACTAAGTATTATACTATTTTCTCAGGAATATAGTACATACAGCAGTACACACTTATAAGAGTGCAGACCTAAATAACATTTATATTTGAGGTTTGAAAGACTCAACCTCAAGTCACACAACTTCTGTATATAGTAAATACCTACATTGTCTCTAGGCATATATAGCATACAATTACAACTTACAATGCAGGAGTGAGATTCCTGAATATTATCAGAGAATGACAGAAAAGACTAAAAGAGTCTTTTAGAAAATCGCAGAAAAGTTCAGCAAAGTATGAAGTGAACTGACTAAAAGTAAGAGTAAACCCACACAAATAAATCTAGTTGATTTGCCTGTCTGGAGATGAATGCGAGACAAATTGTAGAAGGGCCAATGCACCGACATTCCCTCTTTCCTCTCATTCAGGGGACACGCTCTGTAACTATTTTAATCTCAGTCAAAACTTTGCTAAAGTTAATTGCTATTTACTTGTCTACGCAGTTTGAAAATGTTAGCACTGAACCTTACTAGTCTAAAAGCCCCAATTTAATTTGGTGCCCTAGTCAAATGGCGATTCGGACTCGACCAGAGTATCAGCATTCATCACTATTAATGGCAAAGTTATTTAAATATATTGTAAAGAATTTTAGAAAAGTGCAGAAAAGTTAAAGATAGGATTACGTGGATTAAATTACTATTTATTAGTGTGTGCAGCTGTAGCACTAATATTATTAAGATACAATAAGTAGACGAATAAGCAAAGGAGACAGCTTAGCTTTGTCTACATTTTGAGTCTTCTTTTGCCTTTGTTTTCTAAATTGTATTATTATCTGTGTGCTCCTCCTTATTGTGTTGGTCCTCCGCATTGTTAGCTATGCATATAAAATAGGATTCCAAATTTCAATAGAGTCAGTCATTGTCTGTCTTACAGTCACCGCCTAGACTGCGTCTCTCGAGTAGAGTAACTCAATGAAACAAGTGAAGAGAATAAAATAAAGTAAAATGAAAGCTGAGTCTCATTGATCAGATTTAGAAATGTATAATTTGTTAGGTCATTGAAAATTAAGTAGAGCTGATTTTAAAGCATGGCTGCCTTCTGTTCTCTCCTGTGGAAACTACGAATCAACTGCAACTCAGGCCAAGCCATAACAGGGTGCTCTATGGAAATACATGGACTGATTGTGAATAATCATCGACTCTGCTTTGTATATATATATATAGTTGTTAGTAGTAAGCATATTTAAATAGGTATAGCTGTGCAAGTACTATATAAATACCCACTGGGTTTCGATAGGATTTGCATTATTGAAGTTGCGTCGAGTCTACAGAGCGTGAACGAAAATGTTTGCAAAGAATCTTCTAGCGTTGTTGAGTATATATAGGCAGATGAACTACATGTATATAAATACATAATGACATATAGTAGGAATTTAGGTAGGTATGTAGAAAAGAGATGCAAATTTGAATAAGTAGGTAGCCTAACCAAAGCAAACCGAAAGAAACCACTTAACGTATATTGTAATTTGCAATGATTCATCTTTTTCGTCAACGACAACGACTAACGACACAGATGAATTAAATATCTGCACTTGTACTTAGGTACACTGAAAATTATCAAGTGTAAATTGCAAATGAATCTTTGGCTTGGATGAGAATAGTAATTACGGAATGCAATGGAACAGTACCCACTATTTTGTTACTGTCATGTCAATGCAAATTAAATCCAATTTATCATTCTGAACATATTTTTAGTTGATTATTTTAGCTGCACATTATAAGAAGTGTTCAAGAATGACATCCAAAACACAGACATAGATCAGTGTGTTTATGCTTGCATACTTATACTTGATAGCATACCACTAAATTATGTTTTACATCATTTTGACATTTATTGAAATCAACACGGACGAAAGATTTCCATTGTTATCTCTTACACCAACCAAATTGAAGCTAAAGGACATTCTGTTACTTAAATACTAAATACATATATATGCATAGGCAGAGCTACAAATAATCTTGTACTCTCTTTAGACCGTCGTTGTCCTAACGTTAGATTTAGGTTAGAGTCTAACCAAACCGACTGATTGTTAATACCATTCGACGGGACAATGCTAGCTAGAAATAAATAAATTACAAATATCCAACTGTAATGCATACCTACATACCTAAAGCTAATATCAGTTGCATAAAGTAGTTGGGAAATGCAGCACAATGTCCATTCTGCATTTTACAATTACAATCTGTGCTGTTTGCTCAAACTATTTACAATAACATTTAGAATTTACTACACACACATCCTAGTTAGGGTTTAAGTGCATTTCAAGAATAAGAAGGCATAAGCTAGAGTATTCCATAATATTGTAGTGGATCTCTGTGAAAGGGACAGAAACATTAAAGTTCAACGGACACAAGACACAATACATCTTATCGTCTTATCCTCTGAATTCTATAGTTAAGCAACATCGTAAAAATATTAGTTGCAACAATGGAGAAAAGGTGTTTCCTTATCGTATGACTAACAGCAAGAATAAAAGAGCCATTGATAAAGTTAGGAGTTTACGCTAACAAAATATTTAAAAATAGGAGAAAAGTGGATTAGAGAGCAGGTAGTATTAGCTAGGTCGATGAGTCATGTCCACAATCCTCTGTTCCTGCCTGTACTTACTTAGTTTTAAACTCTTTTCGGGTCTGGCTTGTTTTGTCAGATTTTGTGCATAAGTAATGACTGCACCTATATATACAAAAAGAGTTGTGTATTTATATATATCTATACGTTTATGTCTATTCTGTGATATGTGTCGTGTTCTCCGGATAGTTCATTAAGGATTTAGCTTTGAAATATATACTTACGGATACTGAGTGAATGCAGGGGGCTTTAAGTATAGGAATCACTGTGCACTAAATAAGGTTGCACCAAAGTCACTGCTATAAGTCAATAAAAGCCTCCTAAGTATATACGTAAGCTGGGTTGTGTGCAATTTAAATAGTAAAGAGAGCAGAGTTGGAGCATCTGCTTTTGTTTGTTTGTGTTGTAATGTAATAAATGTGGCCTAGAAGTCCATAGGTGAAAAAATAGATGTGTCGGCAGATAGTAGGTAGGTGAGTTAAGTCAAGCTGACTGATTGTGAGTGAGTCAGTCAGTTGACGTGCCTTGCTGGCTTTGCTTGCCTACCACTTATACATTATAGATATATTTAGCTATATCTGTGTAATGTATTTAAAGTATTTATGTGCAGGAGATATATATAAAGCAGAACGAGAAAAAAGTATTCCTAGTATCTCCTCCTATTATCAACAACACTAAAAAGTGTACAGGAGCTACTATGTGAATATACCTGTGAGTTATGTAGTGCAAGTCTACTTATAAGTGCTTTGTTGTTAGCTATAAGGTATGCAGTAGGTATCTATTTATGTAGTGTGATCATTAAATATGCTTCACATACCTACGTGCGTAGGGTATGTAGGCACGTATGGCTACAGAGATAGGTGAAGTTTATTAACAGAGAAGTTAAATTAGCTTTGCTATTTCATTCCATTCCCATAATCAAGCTGTGCCGACTGCCTATTCAGCATTTGCAAATAAAATAGTTTGCTACAGAGAAGATATGTGCCTCTGCTCTGAATTATTCCTATTCTGATGCTATTTATTTATGTGGAATACCTACTACAGTACACATACCAGGCTATTTGAATGTATTGTAGGTATATTTATGTATGCAGTAAGTATAAAGACGTAGCTTTTATATACTTCAGTAACCGACTCGCGGATTGAAATAAAACTTTTAATTAGAACCAGAAACAAACCCATCCCGAGTAGTTTAAGATTATAAGTTAGGATTACGTAAATTAAATGTATACGCATGCATAACAAAAATAATAACAGTTTATGTAGGGACAAGTAACAATCATATTTTTATTTAAGTCGCTCTTGTCGCTGGTTATTGCTTTGTTTTTATAAAAAGAATGTGGCATAATATTTTGAACCGAATTCTAATTTATATGCGACTCAACATTTCGGATGCGTTACCCGGTTTACGTCTTTAGTAGTTACCTATGCAAAAAGGGATTCGCATGTGATTTGTATTAAGTAGCTAGTATTAATAGTATCTCGTTGGCTCTGTTATGTTGCAGGTTGTCTCTGAGTAATTCCCTTCAACTTGAACAGAACAGAATGCGTGCATGAATGTGAATTAGTTAGTGCTACAAACACATGTAGTTATTGCATACAGAGAGCGTAGCAGCTACTTTATTTCCCATTAGATTACATATAAACACATTCCGACATTAGGTAGCTATTTGTGTTAATACACACGATGTTCTGCAACATAAGAACTTTTTGTATCAACAATTTCTACGTGCAAAATTAAGTTCTCATTGCATTGCATTAACATATTATGTAGTTGATAGGGAAATAATATAGAAAGAGTTAAATTCCTTGGCTCTGCATTTCACTTACTCTCTATTATGTATTATTATGTATCAGTATTGTAATATAATGTACACAGCCACTTGACTTGGTTTAATTTCATTTCAGTTCGTTTCTGTGTAGTCTACTGTAAGTAAGAGGTGAAGTAAGTACACAGAATATTAGTACACACTTAAATACATACAGATAGTTATGTACATATAATAGTAGTGTACCTATTTATTTATTCCTGTTGGATGTCTGTTTGTGTAATACTGAATTGAGTTACTACTTTAGTATAATTATGTATAGCACAAAGTAAAGTCTGAAATGAGAGGAGCAGAAGAGTATTTGCGTAGCTGTTCATTGTCAGTTGAGTAAATGCGTAAGCAGTGATTGTGAGGGATCCTCTCTTTGAAGTGCTTGAGTGTAACAGTCAAGTATTTATGTACTCGCTCCCAAGTTTATATCTATTTTTCTCTGATTGTGATTGTGTGGTGTGTTCTGTTCTCCATGTGAAGTGAATTCCAGAATAAACCAATGCAATGTAGTGAAATATTCCAGTTCGCATTCGCTCTCTTTGTAGTTCTCGTTCCATTCCACAAATACATATTGCAATTTCCTAATGTATTTCTGAATAGTCATTGAATAAGTGAAGATCTGTAGTAAAATATAGGATATAAAAACATTCCAATTTGCAAATAGAATTTATCTTGGTCATCTTTCATCTTTTCTTTTGTTACAATTCCAAATTCCAATCATCAGGGAAATATTAATCATTACTAAATTAAATCACCTCATATGTCATAAGTAAGTATTCATAGACTCTTCCTAGTATGCAATTCCCGTACAGGGGTTTATTTGTCGTTTAATTTTCATATAGTTGAATTTAAGTAGATTAATCATAATGATTACTTCATTGATTAAATTCTAATGGGATTTCGATTATTTTCTGTTAGTTACGCAAGAGCCAGTATATGTGTTATAAATTCGTAGCAAGGTGAAGTGAATAGGTAGAGCATAGAAAAGTAAGTACGTACTACATAATAGCAATTTGATTTAAAAAGTTGTGTCATCCTCACTCAGTATTACGTGTTCGCTTGTTTGATTCAAAAGATTTGATTCATTTCAGTCTGTCTGTGTGTACAGATAAATGCGAAAAGTCTGTTTATCTAGTTGCATGTTGTTGATTTAGTTGTGTATTTGTTTGTAAAGCAGAGATTTGAGGATTAGTCGAATTGGAAGCGTATAAAATAGCAGAATTGGGAAAAGTTGTTTATGTGAAAGAGTGTGCTGATCTACTAAATAGCTTGGTTAGGCTTCTGGGTTAATCAGAGTCAGAGTGTGTGTGGTAGTACCTATATACCTCAGAAGTAAGGAGGTAGTACTTAAGCCTCAGTACTATATAAATTGGGAACGTTGCGTTGCAGTGCAGCGTGAAGTGGAAAAGATTATAGTGTGTAGTATATGTCTCTATTATGATATAGTAATATATTTATAGTAATATACTAACGATAAGTACCTTAGTAATTATTATTCATTAATCCAAGTTAAAGTCTGCAGTTGCTATTAAAATGTGTGAAGTAAGAAATAAGTATTCCTAGGCTATACAGGTATAATATTGTGTACCTAGCTTAGTTTAGCAGCATTAGTCATGGCTCAGTATAAAGTTGATTCCAAAAAGGTTTCTATCCAACTAACAGAACAGAATAACTAACAAAGATTCTCGTTATGTAATTGTGTCTGTTCTTGTTACTAGTAGTTGTTTACGGACTCTACTTTGCTAACAAACTATTTATATTTATATAGAAATAGATTTATACGCATTGCTCTACTATAGATAATTTTTACAATTTTAGTTGCTAAATGGTAATCATCTCATCATGACATGACATGACTGCTTGTAGTGCTCACTCACTCAGTCTGTTGTGTAGTGCATGTACAGATAGTATGTTGCCATTCATTAGGATTCGGTATTACCTCAGTTCTCAGTTCAGTCAGCAAGAATTATTAAGTGAGTTCAGTTCTGCATGTTATGTACAATACACACAAAATGTACAGAAGGATTCACTTAATAAATATTGTAATTGTGTGTGACTTCACTCTATAGAGAGATCTACATATCGTACTGGTAGCTACACAAGCTACTCTACCAACAAGAACAATTATTTACCTTTATGTAACACGGAAAGGACAAGTTCTATTTATTTATTATGCATGAGTCTGGCATGACAGACAGTGGCAGTGTTCGCTATGTGAGTGACTCAGTTATTTAGCTACCTATTTAGGTACCTAACCAACTCAACTCAAACTCAGCTCAAACTTCAAACCAAAGTCAATTCAACACAACTCAAGGAAAAAACGCAAAAGGGAATAACCATTGCCGTAGTTTGTCATTTTAGAAATTAGAAGCGGATGGATACATTCGTTCGCAAGTAGATAAGAAAGAAAGAAACGCAACATAACAAAAGCATTATTTTCGGTAGAGATTGTATTTGTGTTGTGTTGTGTGTGTACACAACTCCAGTTCTTCGGTGTTGTTAATAATAAGCATGCAGTGGCATTACTTCTATAAAAGGGAAGTGAACGATTATCTTATAATAAGAGAGTAAACTATAAACTGTAACAATTCTCTGTAACTGCTACACAACAAAACTCCAGTCCAGTCCAGCAAACCTTGCTTGTCAAACCAGCGAAGCGAATCCTTCGACAGAATTCCTTGCTCGGATTGTCTAAACAAGATTCCAACATTCAAGATCACATGAAAAACGGAAATCATTGTGGAGTTTTTATTTTTTAGAGAC
Organism: Tomocerus mixtus; assembly: GCA_034694165.1. Lineage (NCBI taxonomy): Eukaryota > Metazoa > Arthropoda > Collembola > Entomobryomorpha > Tomoceridae > Tomocerus > Tomocerus mixtus. The sequence continues at coordinate 8,708 of JAQFYC010000819.1, forward strand.
CATTTACGTACAAACTGATTTTATATGTTTGTTTGCTGTTAGTAGACTTATGAATTGACTAGGAGCAGGAACTCAAAAGTATCTCTCATGTCAATAGAGTTTTACTTTCCGCGTATTTGAGAAACTTCACTTTACACTGTGACCACCACATTATAAAGATGATGTCCTCCACACCGAAGTGTACTGTTCGTGAAGTGAAAAAGCGTTCCAAGAAAAAGAGTCGGACTCTGCCAGGGCGTCTGAAACTACTGGCGGGTTCTCAGGGGGGCAAGAACGTCACTCCGCCACCGGATTCCAATCTGAGTGTGTTCAAGACGAGTGACGGTGAGCATTGGTGCTTTGACGTGGATGCCTACGGGATCTACATGGACTATCACTCCCCCGCTGCAAAAAGCTACAATAATCGCAGCTTCAGTCGCGAAGATCTTCGTCGCAGACAAAAGTCTCACGAAGATCTCAGAGGACACTCAGGTGGAAGTGCCTATCGCTCCAAAAGCCTCACTCGGGGGGACGCTTTAAGGAAACAGTTAGAAGTGACGAGTTTGAGTGGAAGTACGCGGAGCAGTTCCCGGTCCAGGAGTCGCTCCCGCCTTCAGAATATGAACTCCAGTATTTCCCAGTGCTTTGGATTTGGTCAGAATTCGTCGTCCCCTCTGGGGGACGGGGACTCTTCGGATGAGTACGGGATGAGTGGGAGACACACTCCCGAAGGATACCCGGATGATTTCATGCGGAGACTTGGAGAGAGTGGAGACTGTAATGACAATCTGTGTCGATTTGCACATGGGGATGAGTGTGAGGAGTGTGACGAACATTATTACCCTTCAGGTCTGTTCTTAGGTACCTATTTCCTTCTTTCATGCCTCCCAAACATCTATTCGTTTACTTAGTAACTATTTTGCACTTTTTTGCAGTCATTAATTGTACAGTATCAGCATAATATCTACTTTATAGGTAGGAACACTATATCCACATGCATCACACTGCGTTTATTTAGTTAAGTGTTTACAATAATATGAATCCAAGATTTATTGCAATATATGGGCCAAAGTTCCTGTATTTTGTTTATTTATTGTCTGTGTGTAGAATGGAACTGAATGTAAGTAGTACTAGGACACACACTGATATCATTTTGCAAATTATTGTGCTACAGACAATCAATATCGTGTTTGTGCATAAATGTAGTATAGAATAGATGTTATGTTATAGATACACACTCCCAAGAATAGTAGCTGTATTCAATTTGTACTTGTGAATGTGATTATGGGCAGGAAATTGAATGGTTGAGTGCATTTGACGAACAGGGCACAATGGTAATAAATATCTGCAGTCCTAACTAAATATATGGATTATATGGGGACCGTTGTGACTGTGTGGAATTGTATAGCGAATATCTGCACAAGGTCCTTTGAGATTCGAGTATTCAGTTGAGCTCTACTCACTTCTCACCTACATGTTTCCTGAAGGGCATATGTCAAGTGGCTCGACTGAATAATGGCTTCTTTTTTGCAGTTCTTTACATTACTAATCCAAGTGTAGTGCTTATCTGCCTACTAAACTATAAACTAATGTAAAATATGTAAAGTGTAAAAATGATTCTGCTGCTATAAAGAATGGGACTCTGTTTCAGCTCGGGTGACTTTTATGTGTTATGATGATTATTTGCATTCAAATGGCGGAAAGAATAATGCGAAAGTGGGACAGTCTCACTTCGCTCACATACATAACCTGCATATTAGCATAAGTGCTTTCGTTCGTTGACTATTAAAAGACTCGACCCAATCCAATGCATATGCTATGACATGAAACATATAAATATTAGAATAACACTACACACGTACCTTGACTGCTAATTTTTGATTTTATCAATGGATATGAAACCATTTACCTAATGCATATTGAAACGGAAACCTAATATCTAAATATATTATTTGCACTACAAATAAAACGAAGAATCGACTAAAATAAGCTCTAAAAATTGCATATTATACCTACTACCTACGTATTATGTTTACATTAACACATACATTTGAAGTTTGATTAGGCATTTGCTTAAAATGCAATGCAAAGAATACTATTAAGGTCTTTATGTTTGAAAGCATATTAAATTAAGTGGTTGTTGCAGAGCAGAATTGAATTGCACTTTCCATTTACTTGTTACTACAGCATACCCGGTACGCTGTAGTAAGTGGATGCTGGAATACTAAATTGGATTATTGAGATTCTATTTTAAGAATGTTTGTTTGTTTTCAGATACGAGCTATGACAAAGCTTGCGGAAGTGAGAGGCGAGGCTCCGCTCCTTTAACTCCGCTCTTAGGACGTGAAACGCCTTCCAGATTCGCGGTGAGTTTGCATTTGCACACACAAATTCTATCCATATTGCTCCACTTGCTTTACTCTCGTTCTATTCATGCATGCGAAACATTATAAATTGTAACCATTTATAAAAGACTTTCCCAAATATTTCAAACTATCCCTACTTACTACTTACAGTCATCTTGCATGCTTGCACCAGCATACCCAAGTAATGCAATTAATTTGTCTTGGGAATTATGAAAATATTATTATACTTTCTTTACATAGAAAGTTTTGCAGTTCTTGAGAATGAAGTATTATTTTTGTTTGTTTGTGTAGAATTTCTTCTCGAAGCGTTCTTTCAAGTCGAATCCCCTCAAGAGAACAAAAAGCGTAACGAAACTGGAGAGGAAGAAGGGCTCTGGGATGGAGCCAGAAAGGTAATTAATCAGTAATTGCTAGAAATATTAATTACTTACGTTTTCTTCTAGACGGGAGAGTAAAATTATAAAAGTATAATAATAAATGCACATAGAGGAAGAAAGGAGGTATTAAGCAATGTGATGTGGCGATTGGCGAAACGAACGAATGTAAAATATAAGTTGCGATTGCATTAGCAGAATTCCTCTCTGAATTGGGTTACTCCATGGAGGCGGAGGTGCTGGACAATTGGACCCCCTTCTTTAGAGGGGACGAAGATAACAATTAGTGACCTGTCAATTTAGCACTACTATTTTCTTAACCAATTAAACTAATTTTTATACTTATCTTCCTATCCTCTGACTGACTTAACCCAGTAATTTATATAAAAGTATAAACATAGAATAGGTTATGTAGAAATGGATAAGTGGCTTAACCAGTTTAGTTTGCGCTGTAAGCAAGGAGACAAAAAAGAAACACATAATATAATTATGCAATGTATAACCCCTTATATCGTTTGTATAGTATCTGTAAATACTAGACTACACTACCTAGACACATTTGTGCACAGGTAGATACCAAACTTTACTTGTGAATGAGTAGCGATGATAGCATTAGTGATACATGTAATGATGTCTTCTGCATAATAATAATGAAGCATATATCCTAGGTCCTAGACCATGTATTTATGTAGGCAATTTAGGTTGCTGGAATGTTCAAAGAGACGTAAATTGACAATTGCAATCCTGAAAGTTCTTCCGGAGATTGTTTGAATAAATCATTAAAATTTGAAAACTAAAGAAACCAATCAATCTGATGTAAATTGGACTCGAACCGTCATCACCCGATATAGGCCCCTAGTCTCTACTCTACATACTTGGTACTCAAAAATTAATTAGGTCCAGAAGAGATCAGGTGCGACAAAGGGTCGAGATCGAGATGTATGGTACATCTTTGGCCAATGGCTGTGGTTCACTAGTTCTTCTGTAGCAAACCGGATAATATTATACGATTCGATAAATGAGCTAAGAAGAGTTTCAGCTATATAGCTGCATGCTATTAGTATATTAGTAATACCTGTCCATATGCAGTATGCAAATACGTAAATACATGTCGAGGCTGTTGTATACAAGTTTACATTTTATGCAAGCAAAGGTAAAGGTAGAGCTCTAGCTGCTAGTAAGCTCTAAAGGTTATGTACATGTTGTGTTGTAGTTTTAGTTAAGGAATTGAAAGCATGGACGTATATGGCTTGTATGGGTAGATATTGCTCGATTGGAATATTGGAATGGAAAAGGTATTTGTTTACAATGTGGGACTGCTGCTGATGGCTCTTGAATCTTGAAAGGTAGACAAGACAGCAGGCATGGCACCTTAGGCGATTTCGTCAGAGCTATTTATTTTCTGGCGGAACTCCACACAAAATCAAACAATGAAGCACCCAAAATTAATTTCCCTGTCTCCTATTCACTGATTTCTGTCTAGTCCCCCATTTAGTGGTACACAAAAGTGTTAACTGGCAATGTGATTCCATTTTAACTTATTATACTTAACTGTCGTCGGTTGAGTTGGAGGATATTGGATTGAGTTGACTGATTTTTATCTGTGATTTGCGTAGAAGGCCGTCCGTCCGTTTCAGTTCGTTTCGCCAGTCAACATCCGCAATAAATACTATTAATCTAAATAAATTCACACGATTAGTTAGCATTTGTGACTTAAATAGGGACTGCTGTGCTGTTGACTTATTTTGTATAAACCTTAATTCCCATTTTCTATATGTATTTTTGTGATATGTTAACTTGTTGCAGCAGTATATTGTATCCTTCACGCCTACGAACCTCACGATCTCATGAAAGTCTCCTGGCGTGGAATAATCACTCCCTCAACAATTTCGTGAACAATGGGATGATGTCAACAATGGACTTGGCTGCCGGTGACGTCTCAATCCGACCACTGCACCCCTCAATGCTAAGTCAAGAATTCGCATTCCAAGTGACGACCCCGAGTGGTTCCAAATTTTATTCCTGTTCTTCGGCAGCTGAGAGAGACGCCTGGGTCCATTCCCTAAGACAAGCCATCAAGCCTCACACTGACGAAATTAGACGACAAGAAAATTCCCTCAAAATTTGGATTTTGGAAGCAAAAGGTGTGGGGACCGGGAAAAATTCTTCCAAGAGATATTTCTGTGAGCTATACCTGGATGATGTTTTATATGCGAGGACTTGTGGAAAACCCAAGGGGGAAATGCTCTTTTGGGGAGAACACTTTGAATTCACTCAACTGCCTAATTGTGTACAACTTATCACTGTCATCTTCTTTAGAGAGGGAGATAAAAAGAGAAAAAAGGAAAGAAATACTTGCATTGGTAAGTTTGACACAAACGCTTTTTCTTCCTTTTACATTATTGCACCAACAAACTTAACTAGTAAAATGTTAGTAATACCACTGCCACTACTATGTACCATTACATTACAAAATCTACCGATTACTATTACTACCCAGCAGAAATATCTACCTAAAGATATCGTTTATCATTAAAAAACTTAATATACCTTTTTATTATAACTCAATATAACTTTTTTCCCAAGGAATGCTAAACTAAAGGCAGTTTCCTTCTAGTGGCATATCTGTCAAGCCATATCTTGGTTTAAAGAGATACGATTGATATTGATACCTCGAGGAAACTAACTATATTCTAGCTAATAGATTACTCCTGTCAAAACTATGTGACTTTTCTAACCTAAAGGATTAGGTTGTAGATAGACAAACTTTATCTCCGACTCTATTTTCCAGATAAAAATGATTACCAAAGTTCTAAACGAAAATCCCTCAAAGAGATTCATGGGATTACGTAGCAAACACTACTACTGTGTATCAGTAGTTTAGCAATAGCACATTTATAGGGCATTTGTCTCTGCAAGATCCACTGCGTTTGGCTAAGACTGTCTTAGTTAGTTATGGCAGCATTACATCTTCATATCTTGAATAAGTATTTTTGGCACAGTCAGTCGCCTAATGTCAAAAGGGATTCTGCTTTGAAAATTAATGTGAAACTGATTGGATTACCAATAAATGTTTTTTATTCTAGGGAAAGTCAAGATCCCGGTTAACTGTGTCAACTCGAGGTATTTAATTGAAAAATGGTACCCCGTTCAACCAGATTCTCCACAACAGAGTAGTAACAAAGATAAAGATGGACCTTCCCTTAGAGTCAAATGCAAATTCCAGTCAGTTGACATTTTACCGTTGCGGTGCTACAAACCTTTCTTACAGGTAACCATATTATTATACCTAAATTACATTAAAGTCAATTACTGTAACTGATATGTAAGTTTGGAGTAATAATTGATTTTTTTATTTTCAGTATGTAAAAGATGAATATGGACCCGTGAGTGAGTGCCTAGAATCGATTTTAAGTGTAAAGGCTAAAGAAGATTTGGCTGGGGCAATGGTACATGTTTTACATCACGAGGGTATAGCTAAGGAATTCATTGCTGAATTGGCTCTTCAAGAAATTCTTAAAAGTGGTAAGTCGAATCAAAACAGTCTAGATTGAGATACAAACAAGACACAAATTAATTTCTAGTACACATGTACATGGTTTTCTATGTTGAACATAATGTATGTAAAATGTAAAAGATAGTCCGTGTCTGACTGTTTGCTGTTTTGAGGTATAATGCAATATACAAAAAGACTGACATGTAGTACAAGTACAAGACAAGGAATCTAGCCGTAACACATTTACGATAAAAATGATCTACGAGTAGTTTAGTAAACTATCTGAGTACGCACAGACAGAGCTCATAGAGAAGTTTAATTGATAAAGAAACAGTTGTTAGGGCACATCGAGTGGAAAGTACTACGAGCAATAATATCAAGCAAGCTGTAAAAATAAGCGTTAAAATTTATTACCGAGTTAAATCGTAGTTAGGAAATTCTAATCTCGGAGCATATTTTTACGATGTTTTTGTTACACTTACCTACCTTTAGTTAGCTCGGCTGATGCTGAATTTATTAGTGTTATGGGTAGATATGCAGTGTGCCAGTGCAGGGCCTTGTACATAAGCAGAGCATTGTCAGACAAAGTCGTAACAATCCCAATAGTGGAAAGGTAGAGCAAAAGATAATATTTTTAAATTAGTCGAGTGTGAATTGTGAATCTACCTTAGTAGTATTACAATTTACAATTACAGGAGCTTATCTGCTAAGTTAGTTACTCTACTCTGATTCTGCATGGTAGTGCCGAATGCAAGGAATAGTGATCACTAAGATTGTTGCGTCAATGGACTTGACTGGGAACTAACTTTTACATTTAAACTAGTGAATGCTCCACTCTGCTTCTCGACTTAATTTTATATGTTGGATAAGCTTAAATTGTTACTGTGTTTTAATTAAGAATAATTATGAAGGCTAATGACTTTACCAAAGCAAGCAATGTTGATACTGTTTAGTAGACTTGAACTGAAGTGTTTTCATGTTTTGTTTACATCATAAAAAACTACTTGTTGGATTTTTCAAAAAAACATGCCTTATCAAATAAACTCGTATTTGTATCAATGGGGATTACTAGTGAGGAAAAACAGGATTGAAAGTAGAATAGAGACAGCCAAAAGAGGGTAAAGAGAATTGTTAAGCGTGTTCCTAAATCTAATTACTCGATGATATGTTTTTTTTGTGATGGATGTAGGCGATGAAAAACTGACGTTCCGAGGTAACTCGATAGCAACGAAATCGATGGAGTCGTTCCTGAAATTGACAGGAACTGAGTATTTGCATGCAACTTTGGGACCTTTCATTGAACAATTCCAAGGATCCGAAGATGTATATGACTGTGAGATTGATCCTATGAAACTGACGCAGGGATCAAACCTGTCAAAAAACCAACAAAACCTTCGTATGGCTATCGACACCGTATGGAAAGCCATTTTACATTCCCATTCTGTCTTCCCAATGTACGTCTCTACGCGATTAAATCTCTTACTAATATTGTTATATATTATATAAGTTATCCCTCAAGCAAAATGGTCGGTCCCACTCCTCCATCTCTGCATTTGCCGTTGACTTGACTCTATTATGAATTTATTCATCATGTCATGTCGCGTCAAAGAATTGAGAATTGAGTGTGTGAGTTGAGGGAACGAATGTTTTCCTTGTCGGAGTCTGAGAGAACAAAAAAAATCTCTTCAGCAACTACTTAAGTATATAGAGGAGAATTGAAGGCAGGGAAAAGGGAGCCTTATTCGACGAGGAGGGTCGTTTGAGTTTTCCTTTTCCTTTCTGAAGAAATGAGCTAATCTTGTGTCTTGATTTGATTTCTGCAGGGAGCTACGAGATTGCTTTTCCCATTGCCGAGAAGCATTAAAGTCTGCTGGGAAGGAAGAGCTGAGCGATCATTTGATTTCAGCATCCATTTTTCTCCGTTTTCTCTGTCCCGCTATACTCTCGCCTAGTCTCTTCAATATTACAAACGGTAGGTTCTCTAATGGCTATATGAGTGCCTTGTCCAAATATTAAAAATTCTAGGATATTATAGCTCATACTTATTATATTGCCACAACCATCCACTTAACGTAGCCTCTGAAGTGCAGAAATTGACTAGCTAAATGTTAGCTATAGCTACTATGTGGAATGAATTCTAGAGATTGTGATGATAGTGATAGTTGGCAGTGTTCGTTAAATAGAACTTACTCACGTGCCTTCCCTTCCATTCAGTTGCTATATTTTTACAATCACGACATAGTCCTTTTGAGTTGCTACACAGTAATTACTATGGGATTGAGGAAATACGTTTCCCAAAGTTTAATGATAATGTTTGAGTACTAGTGCTTAACAAACTACTACATAGTATGTCTTACTATATTTTTATAGCAAGTAACTACAAATATAGTTCGCTACGCTTACATTTTATCTAGCAAAAGCTACTATACTATAACATAGCATATAATATGGTATGTAGTCGGTGTTTTGAGTTAAATTCTACAGAATGGAACGGAATGGCACTCCAGAGCCACTCACGACCAAAATGAGATTTTTCTTAGAGTCGACTCGACTTACAGTTATTAATGGTCAAAGTTTCAGAGCAAATTGGCAACTCGACTCAACTTCTATTAGCTATGTAGTAAGTTGTAAGTAGGTAGGTATTGACTGGAAAGTTGAAGAGGAAGTGAGAGATAAGCAGAAGTTGGCAGTAAGTAGATCGAGGATTTAGTTTATTTTATATTACTTGAAGACAGTATTCAGTATATTGTTTAAGAAGTTAGTAGAGTTTCAATTCAAGAACTGCTGCTATGTTATAAAATGAGAATTACCTGTGGAGCACTTTTTGGACTCATCTTAGCTCAGCTGACATATAATGTTATGTATTGGATCATATCACACGTTCTCTTGGTTAGGTAGGAGTATATTATCCATATTTACCATGTTCATGTAGCTTCTTCCATAGTAATAATAATAATGTTATTTAAACGCTACTAATATAACAGCAATGAAATTCGTGAGGTGAGAGAGGAAGGAAGAGAAGACTATGTTTTTTGCTGTTATATTTATTATGTCCTATTGCGTAATAAAATAAGGAAAAGCTAGGTATGTCTTGGTTGCCCATTTTAGGCCTCCGCCTTAGTGTGTTGTGTTGCTTTATTATGGTCAGCCAAATGTTTGAGTAGAAAGAGACAAGAGACAGGTGAACTCTGTTCTGTGGGTCGCTAATTAAGATGAATTATATTGTGTCAATTTGGCAGAGTATCCCACGGAGAAATCAGCAAGAAATCTCACTCTCGTAGCCAAAGTGCTCCAGACGTTGGCCAACTTCACTCGATTCCAGGGCAAAGAAAACTACATGGAGTTCATCAATGACTTTGTCGAAAGGGAAGCGGACAACATGAAAGCCTTCCTCGCCAGCATTTCTGTAAGATTTACTTGTCTTTTTTTATTTTGCTCAACTAACTTTGTTTTGACTTGGCTAATTAATTCTAGGAATGACACTGTTTTTTATCATTTGCTTTGCACCCAGCAAAACATCTGCAGTGTGCTAGATCGTATGGTATATGGCACAATACGTAGTAATAGTAATGATATATAATAATGTGTAAAAGTATTTGCTGTGGCTAAGGCCTACTCTACAGACTATTAAGTATATATAGTATTTAGTTGAATGGAATGAGAAAGCGCATAAGTTGAAGAACAAAGTTCTTTCACTTCTTCCGCTCGCTGGCTGTCTTGTTCACTCCATTAATGGTCTTTGGCATGCCTTGCCATTTTGCCTTGCCTTTTCACAGGCAGGCATGGAATGGCCAAGCTAAATGAAAAATGGACGTATGGAGCGAAGGACGCAATGCGAGAGTGAAAGTCGGTGTGTGAAGTTAACTAAAGGAAAGTTAAGTGACGTGAGTGTGGAGAGAAGTGCCTTTTGTTGCTTATTGCTTCTCAAGCGCTGCAGCACCGTACCTTACTTTACTTTCCTTTCTAACTGAAAATAAAAATGCAAGCGAGGACTAGCGTTGAAAAGTTTCTAAGGCGTGAGTTGGGTAGTTGACTTGACTTGACCTGTTTCTTCTCAATTTCAGAGTCCTTTGAGTGCCGAGGCAGTGAAAAAGACCCAGAAGGAAAATCGTGATAAAGTTCCAGCAGGCGGATTCATTGATTTGGGCAAATACTTGAGCATCCTCTCTACTCTCCTTAGTGAATCCGTTGCGAAAATTGCACCAAAAGTAAGTCGAAAAACCAACAATAACACAAAATAAACTATATGATAACTATAAACGTTATGAAACAGTTTGACCTGAAAATGCAATAGGATTTTATTATATTTTATACCTTCGGGTGGTTTGTGAACACAATAGAGCAGCATTGTGTCGTGTTTGTCATTTATGCTTTCAAATAGAATTTTTAGCGTTTATTAACTTCACCGTTACAAAATGTTAGCTTTTTACTGATGAGGTGGGAACACTAACATCGCTGAAGGCCGATTTCCGTTTCCCATTTTATTTGACAGTATGTTAGCGAAAATATTTCCCTTTCAATTGAGCGTTTCGAAATGATGATATATGTTCCTGATGTTTCAAAAAATCATTCTTCTGTAAAGTAAAATAAAATAAAGATGCGATGATTTGAAATAAATATATCTGGTGGATGACTGCGTGTGAGAATGTACGTAAAATGTACGTATAAATACAATACAATACAATAGATACGATAAGTTGAGTTAGTTGGGCTGGGAAAGATTCAGTAATGAAGTAGTAAATGATAAATGTGCTTTGTTTCTTGTTCCTTAACAGAATGACAGATTTAAACAACTTCAAGATATATTGGAGACAATTCATATGTGGCTGAAGCAGCCTGCGAATGCCACGAATGTCTCAATGTTCTCTTTCCCACATCTGACGTCTCCTCCGCCTACAGTGCCACCGCCACCTGCCCCAATGGGCCTTCCGATGAACCATCGAGTCCCTAATGCGAATAATCCACAAGCAATAAATCATCAGTACCAAGTGCCGATATCTTCGGCTCACATGAATATGAACAATGGAGGGACTCCCATCTACGCCGTGTCCAATGTGATTCATAACCAATGCAATCCAAATGTCAAGAATATTTCACAAGTGCACATGAATATGAATAATTCGACCGGAGTTGCTCTTCAGTTACAAATTCCGGGTGGACATGGGCACGGGCAAATGATGTTGAACAACACGAGGTCGGGCTCCCAGGCCTCTTCCGGATATCAGAGTCAAAGTCCTGTACTCGAAGGGGAAGATAAATCCAAGAAAGCGCAGGCCATTGAACAGAGCTTACACCATCATAATGTCAATCACAACGCACACGGACAGAAGGAGCGACAAGAAAATGGAAATGGAACTCCACTCAAATTCCCTAATCCGGCATTCAATAGAAAAGCTGGCTCACAGAGTGTAGATGATCTTAGCTCGCTTGGAATGGATGCGGGGGAGGAAAATGCTTTCAAGAAGCGGTAAGTACATTAACAAAAAGTGAAAATGAATATTACTATTTGCGTACTCATTTGTTGGTCTTGTGAGGAATGGAATTATCTAATTGACAGTCTCAATTCCCTCGCACACAGCCATTTTCGGGATTTTCATTCACTTTTTTCCTTTGATAGACTAACTCGATCGTCTAGTTCGTCAGATTGTGAGTATGCTCCCAGTACGGTGTCTTCCGGCAAAGCCAAATCACGTTCCAGTCAACACAAAATGTTTGCTCATTACGCGCTAGCCTCCGGTCAACAAAATGCGGGAGGAAAGGCTCTGGGGAAATCACACCAACATCATCGTCTTAGCAGAAGATCGTCTGCGGAACTGTTGAGAAGAAATCATCCGTACAGCTCTTCTACAGACGAAGATTCTGACAGTGGCCATATCAATCTCAACGAAAGAGAGGAAGTCGTTCCTCAACTTCCACCCCGCAGGTCTCATGCTAAACGAAATTCGGGTCATAGACCTAATCCTGATGGAAGCAATGGTGAAAAATCTTTGGAAGAGGTGAGACATGATTATCCCACTGTCAGTTTCGGGATCAATTGTCAAGAGGTACGAAAGACTTCTGTTTTTTGGAGACAATGAATATACTTTTTTCAAGTAACTTACTAACACTTAAAATTTAGTCATTTTAGTAGAACATTGGCTGGGTAATTCATTGCTCTAATTTTCTTAATCGTCTTCTGTCTCTGTACTTTTGGCAACTGGTCTGGTGTGATCTTATTTAAGTTAGCACTAACTATTGATTAAACAAGTATAAGTTTTACACGGAATTTATGATGTCGCTTTCTAAAGATGCATGCGAGCTGCGGAATGTGATGCATAAAATTTAATGATATGTAACTGATTGTGAGTTGAGTTGAATGTTTTTTATTGGAATGTTTATGAATAGTATGAAAGGGAAATGTTGGATTTGCGCCGTGCGATGGAAGCTCTGCAAATGAAACTTAATCGAGCAGAAGAGCGTTTGTTTGGTCATGAAAGCCCTGGACAACAGTCAAAACGAGAATCAGATGCTAGTCTCGGCGCTGGCACATCTGCAAATAGTCCTGGAAATGGCAACAGTAACTGCAATGGAAATAAAGAGAGACTTTCCAGAAATTCCCTCTCTGAGGAAAATGCCAAAGAAATGGATCAACTGCTGCAGCGTCTCTTGAGTGCGGAAGAAGAGATGAAACGAGAGCAGGAATTGCTGACAGCCCTCGACAAAAAACAGAAGCTTATTGATGCACAAGAGCAAAAAGTATGTCAATTATATATTACTTGACGACGGAATAAAAAGGAATGTAAAATTCTATTCTTGTAGTGAGTCGAGTTATATTCATTTGCTTGGGGCTCACTCAAGCAAATGCCTAACTCAATTCAGGACAAGCCTAATACCAGTAGACCTAGTAGTTAAAGACAGTCTGACGAAGTAGCTCAATAATATTCCCACATAAAAATTGAAGTGATAAATGTCTGTTTCCATAAACTATCTTTTTGCTGTAATGTTTTACATGATCGTTTTTACTCTTTGTGACTAGATTGCTCGTTTGGATTCTGTCAACAATCAACTGCTCAGTGCTTTGGCACAGATCAGAGACAGTCTTCAGCAACAACACGTTCAACAACAACAACAAAAGATTCAGCAACAACTGCTAAAGCAACAACAACACCTTCACAATCTCGCCAATGGGATAGTGCCCACAAATGCCCACTCCAATCACCGCAGTATTCATAATCATTCAGCCACAAATTACCTCAATAACAACAATGCAGACCGACTCAGTCGCCCTCACCAACTTCAATATTCCCAACAATTGCAGGCTGTGAACAGAAATAGTCCGAATAATAACACGACCAAAGTTCTGATAACTTCTGACAGTAGTGGCAGTGAAAGTCCGACTAGTAACAGTCGAGAAAATAAGCATGATCGCACAGATCACGAATCTGAATCGAACAGAAACAGTTGCGAAAGTTCTTATCTGGGGGAACAGGCCTTGAAAATGCTCGCAGAACTCAAAAGTAGTTCTTGCTAAGTGAATTGCAGAACAGAAATTAGAAATAATGAGAGATACATATAGGAGCAGAGCAAAGCAAAGTGTGCATACTAAAATTAATATAATTATTTGTTAAGAATAGATCCTTGATGAAAAAGTATTGTGAATTTTGTTCTAATTGCTGGACCTAACGTAACCTAATGTTGTTCATCTGCGCTGTCGCTGGCATCCTATGTATTCTATCATAGTCGAGTCGTGTCGTATCATTCTATCGTTATAATTAGGTATAGGGCTATAATTAGTAATTAGTTTCATTGTCTCATCATTCAGTATTTGCAATACTAAGGAGATTTCAATGTACAAACTTATGTATATGTACCACAGATATATAAGTAATACTTATATATCTAACAATATTAATATTATACTGTGTATAATAATGTGAGTAGAAGTAGTGAGGAGGAAGGGAGTGTACATGGGTATAGTTATAGAATATGTCAAATTATAAAATATATTATAAATACTATCATCGTACGCTCGATACTAATTTTAATATTCAAAATAGGCTGTAATAGCTAATTAAATTGAGATCATGTTACATGGATTTGAAATAGTCGTCGTCGTACGTTTTCTTGTGTAATTTTGTCTTGTAAATACTATTAAAGCGCTCAGAAAGTATTAAAAAACTAGATTTTATATTTTGTTGTTTTCAAATCCCATATTGTTTTCTGAGGAAATTCAGTGTAATGTACACTTTTTGTTAAATTTTTGTTATACGAGTGGAGGCTTGTTATTTTATATACTTATACTAAATATACCTTTATGTTTTTAGTTTATTCATCTCGAATATTATAAATATTATTATGTAGATGTAGGCTTACTGCACGTAATCAATACGCGATTGGTGCAGTTAGGAATGTATGTTTATCTGAATGTGATTAATTAATTGATCGTCAAAATAATTGCTATATTTATTTCCCGAGCGTAATGCATCTGTGTTAATGTAGTAGTGTAGATGTAATTTGCAATAACCCGTTATACACTGTTCGTAAGAATAGTTGTGGTTTGTTTACTAGCTATTTAAAGATCTGTGGTAGACGCATTGTGTAATATTGCATTCACACTCAGTTTTGTTATTTATATTCTGTACAGTAACATATTAAATGTTCGTAAACAGGTCAAAACAACTAATCATAATGAATATTAATATTAATAGTAATTGAGTATTATTATGGAAGAAACTGGAAACCAAATGGCTTTGCATTTGCTTTGGGCCTTGAAAAAAAAAAAAAAAATGTTTCTGAGGAGGGGCAGAGCACCCATCATACTCTACTCACTGACCAGTCCTCTCGGACCATTTCAGTAACTCCCGTGCAAATTCTCCCAGATACCCAAAGAGCATTGCTGGTTGAAAAAGAGGTACAATGCAGAGGACGGCCTGGGGGATCGAACCCTTACCACCGTCGAGTGCTGCATGAAGTGCTCACACAGTCGAGTGGCCCCGACATTGAGCCACCTCGCGCCTCTTGCTTTGGGCCTTACAAAACTACAAATCAAAAACCTATACAATGCACATTATGCATGTCATACAAACGCGTTTCTGTGTGTACTACGGTAAAATATAAAAATACAGCTGATGGAAATTAGAAAAATCAAGTGAGATTGGAATGGATTAGCTATTATTGATTAGGTATTACTTAATGATCGTTCTACTACGTAGGAAATGTGGGCAATCGCTTGTCCCGAGTTTCTGTTGTGAAACGAGCGAAGTTTGTTCATTGTCATTCTGTTATTATTATTATGTATATTAATATTCAAATGATTTTCATATATAAATACAATCAACATTCCCTATCCGAAATGACTGCGTTCATTCTTACACTTAGAAAGTTCAATTGCCTAAATTGATGTGGCAGTCGAACAAGAAGAATTGTATACTAATTATTCTATAGAAACATGTAATTAGTTGGTGTTTGAAAATAAGTATAATACAATACAAATAGACCTATGTTGCCAACAAATATAAGCAGAAAAGTACAATTCTATAATTTGCTTATCCCCATAAACAAATGTATACTAGTATAATAGGACGCTAATTTAATGAAAAGATCGAAAATGTTAACCAAAATTAAATCCAAAGGAGCCCTTCGATTTTAGTAAATAAAATAGAAAAGGAAGTTGCCGCGACCTAAATTGGAATACTAAATAGCTACGAGAACAATGTATTGAAATAAATAATTGTCTTGTGTCATGAGTCTCAATAAACGCACCGTTTCTTATTACAATTACAATATAATTGAGCTTCTCTTCACTACCACTTATTTCTCCTCATCTAATCATCCACAGTTTCAAGATTGTGTCTGCAAGATTACTCTTAGGAATCGTGCAAAGGAAAATACCATTCGTTATGTAATGTTTTTTGGAAAAACTTATGTTCTAATGTTAATTCGTCAAATGTTTATGTTTAAAGTAGAGATAGGCTAATAGGCTAAGACAATATAATATCTGATTACACAGCAAGCCTGTTCCATTTCCATTGTAGTATAAAAGTAGTTGGAAATATTTTGCAAAGTGTTATCGGAAAAAAATGTCATATACTTATTGAGCACAATTGTCTAAAAATCATCCTAAAAAAGATGCTGAAAACATGTTAGAATTTAATATGCAGTGATTTAACATTGATTTAACTGTTGCACCAGATTCAACTCTTGGGAAACAATATAATTTCCATAAGCTCCTCTGCTATGCATTCGAATAATTTATGATTACTGTTTTTTATTGCATGAGCACAGATAAGATTTACTCTCAGGAGATAGAATACATTAGATATGAATTATTTTGCAGTTTTTTAGAGTACAGTACAGTTTTCGTATGATTTAGCGTAAAGTAGGAGGATTGTTTTAAAATTATTTGTATCTATGCTGGTATCGATAAACTCCTGGGAGTGATGCATCACTGAAAACAACTGCCGAATTAAGAATACATTCAGTGTTACATTTTGTTCTATCCGTATGGACATATTATGCTGTATACACTACATACGTAGCAACACACATAAGGGTAATATACAGAATCTGTATTACAGATTAACTGTTACATACTTAAGTATACATAGTACATAACATTATGTATATTGCATCAATAACAGCTAAATATAGTGATAGTAATATAATCTATGTTCATATAATTTCCAACTAGTCTTGTATATTCATATTTATAACATTAGTTACAATTTACACTGCATTTTACGTATATATTGGGTTTGTTTGGTAAAGGAAACGGGGAATTTGATTAGTTTGGGAAAGGGTCAAGAATCTGTGGAATTTTCCAATACCACGCTTTCTCCGTACCTGCCTTCCTTTCTTTTACGTGTATTGCGTATTATATTCTTGCTAACAAATCATTTCCTTTCGACTTCTCTGTATGTATACTGTATACCTGTAAACTCACAACTTATAGCAATAAATTTAGATCAACAAAGGCTATACGTATTGTACCATTTTCGGATTTACATATAAACATAAGCACTTTCACCGATAATACAGTTTTAATATCAGTGCGTATTCTTATAAGTTATATAGACAGGAGGATTACATAAAAGGTTCTTTTCTCACTCAGGTAGAAGATTGGGCAATGGGAAAGAATTATTTCTTGCGAATTCTTGTTTTGCTAATATAATAGAAATAGAAGGAAGTAGAAAATAGGATTAGGACTTAGGACCGAGTGAGGTATTCATAATACGTGTATTATGTACTACATACAAGAAGTAGAAGCTTATATTCTTGGTTTACATTGTATTCGTCGCGGGGTGCACCATTTGCCATCCTTTTAGTTCTTTCTTATCCATTCATCCTCCAAGTTGAATAATTTATGTTCTGTTAGATTTTTGTATGCACCTTATGTCTCAGTAGCACAACAACCAGTGCACACATAGTACTATACTATTCTTAGTATAGAGTATTGTTGTGTTTTCTTATATATGTAGGAGCATTGGATTTGTAAGAAGGAGTAGATGTAGATAATTCGTAAGAGCCTTCAATGGTGGATATCTTAGGACTTGCGATTTCCCTTGTTTTTTGTCGCTCCATGCATTCCGTATTTGCACTCGTATTTTATTTGATGATCTATTTGTATTTGCCAAGTGTCTGGGATATTATGGTTCGTGTCGTTCCTTGCGTCTTCTTCTTTTGTCTTGTCCTCTCTTGTCTAGCGTTGGGGTTTCCAGGCAAAAACCACTTTGCGAAAAGGTAGATTAAGGATACAGCCTGTGTCCGTGTGAACAGTTAAACTGTCACGGAATTCATCCATTTCTTTAACAGAGACGACGGCAACGTGACCATTCGGCAGAATCACCTTCGCCCATCTCGAACATCGCATGTCACACAGTTTGCGAGGTAGGAACGGGCTCCCCATCGATGGGTCTCTAGGCTCTGCACAGTAACCCTGATCTGGACACCAAGAACAAATCAAATATTCAATTATCTATTAAGTAATACATTACACTGCAGAATAGGAAAGTTAAAAATATATGTATCAACTTTCACTATTTAGCTTAAGCCTATAGATGTATGGATTCAGCCGCAATGTAAAATATTTGTAAATAGGTAAGCAATTCTTCCTTATCCCAATCTGATCTAGAAATGGAAGTAGAAGCAAACCAGATCTGTTATCTTACAATTAGGTGGGCAAATTCAGTATCGATTTTTATTTTTTCCCTCAGACACATTTGATAACGGATTATTTCCGCCTGCTTGACTTTCACTAGACTTTTACTTTAGTTTCTCCTGAAAAAATCATTTGCTGAATGGCGTACTTTTGTATAGCTTCCGTTCTACCGTTACTATGCACTATCCTGAAATATCTTTTAGAGGTGGGTGTAAGCAATGTAATAGTAATAATACTGACAGAAGTAGGTACTTAGATTTTTTCCCATTTTACTTCTATGCCTAGTATTAGCTATTTAGCCATTAGTTATATTGGTGAATTGGTGAGTGGGTAGTATGAGCATGTATGAGTAGCTACGAGTCTACGAGTATACATAGAAACACGGACTAGGAGAGATGTATTAATGTTTTCGCTCGACCTTTCTCCTGACAGACTTATTTTCTAAAAGTATTTGTCGGCAGAGGGAGAACTAATTGAAACTATTGGGATGACATAAAAATATCTCTCGAAAGAAAGATTTGAAGGAAATAAATAAATGTTGGTGGAAGGAAACGTAGTAGTAAGCAAATACATAGATATCTTTCTCTACTCTCGAAATCTCGGGTGAGGTTTTCCGTAGAGAACATGTCAGCCAGCTCAGTGGAGTTTGTTTGGGAAAGAAAGTCGACTTGTTTCATAAAATATATTGAATTATGTTTCTTTGATCAGCGAAGCGTGTTTAGACAACGGGAGCCGACCAGGGCTATGGACGGACGTAGTTTTTCGCCTGTTAGCTACACTATTTGCTAACTGTATAGGTATGTATCAACATATATAGAAAATTCCACTACGCATATACGTTGCAAATACATTCAGTTTCCCCATCCAGCTTTCACACAGGTTAGCACGTTTTGCGAAACTAACAATGAGAGCAGACAGCTCTGATAAACTGACTCCTCTTTTCTGTCTAAATGAAAAGACATATGAAAGGAAATAAAATCTTGATCTTCAATGTTTGAGGCAGTTCGTCTTATTAGAGCAAAATAAAAGAGTCAAAATTGTATGTACAGCAGAGGGTCTGTGAAAGGGATGTTATTTAGTTCGACTGTACCATTATTCGTATCTTATTTATCTACAAAAAGTGCTTCGAATATATTTTAAAAATCCATATTGATGTTTGGACAGAAGAACAGAAATGATATCTTCATACGTAGAAATTTACCATCTATATATACTATAGGACGATTAAACTCAAAATTACAAATCCAAAGGAACTCATAGTCCTGAGATTTGATATCAGCCGGTAACACGCAACTATAGTACATATTAGTAGTTTGGTAGAGAAAGTACCTATAACACAGCAAGTGAATAGACTGAGAGTGAAACTGAAGGACGGATATGAACATGAAATAGTCGGAGGCGTGACTCCGAGGAGAATTCTGGAGTAAGTCAAACTAACCGAGTTTATTTTTCTGGAGAAAATACGAGTTTTGGTTGTTAGAGAAAGACGGGGGGAGGGTGGGGTAAGTTTAGTTAGTGAAAGGAAGATCACACAGCAGTGCACTGCAGCATCCAATCCAGCTCCTAATAATATATTTATACATTGAGCAAGGTAATAACGGGAATTTTATCTCTAACTAGAAAGGAACTTTAGTGGGAGATGGGAATTAGGAGTAGTCTTTGTATGTAGTGGAAGTGGAATGGATATGTACATACATAGTCCGTTTGTTTGTTGGACTGGCTGTCAAATTATTGTAACGAAGGAAGGAAGAAGGCTACTGATGCTTGAGCTTGCTTTCTATCTTGAGATTATAATGGCAGACAAGACGCTACAGTCTACAGTCTCTACAGTATAAGTGAATCCTAATATTTACTGTACTTAAATAGTTAGATAGAGTTAAGGTTTCTCGCTGTTTGGCTTAGCTTAGCTAAAGTGTGTAAGTGAAGAGAAGGGAAGTGATAGTGATGGTCATAATGTAGCATTTGTGGAGGGCAGACTTTTATGAGAGTCATGAACCTGTCAAAATGGGCTGAGAGGAAGATCTCTTGGCAGACGAGTAGAAGTAGCCGGGCGAGGAGCCGTAGCTGTGTCCTAGTCCGGAGGGGCGGTAGTGGTAGTCGGAGGCGGGACTCGGGTAGTCGTCCGTCAACAGCAAGTCGATGCTGGAACGAAGACATCTCTCCGACTCGTCAATCAGTGACGACGTCTCGTCGTCACTTGACGACAATTTCTTGTGCAGTCTGAAGCCGGAGGAGGTGGAGGAGGCGGCGTGGTGCTGGTGCTTCCTTTGGCGTCGCTTATTATTGTCATGAGTACCCATGTGCATGGAACTTAAGTCCGGGAGACTCGAGCGAAAGTTTCTGGCGGAAGAGACTGAGTGGGACAGCTGACGGCGCAGTGTTGACGAACTGATTCCGTATGACGAGTGAGAGTGGAGTCCTGAAGAACCTGACAGTCCAGCCAAAAACAAAGAAACAGACATCAACTGCCAAGAAATGACAACTTTCCCTTTTTGTCTTCCTAGCTGTCTGCCTCTCAACTACTTTATAGGATTCTCGAGGAATTGACAATGTAATTGTTATTTTTCCTATAACAACTGCCTTCACTTTAGATAGTTAAGAAACTTATAAATAAATAGAGTCCAGAGCCAGGAATATAATGAAATACGGGATGGGCACCTGCTGATATACCTATTACATATATTTAGCATTACTCAGCAGACCGGCTTGACATTTAGAGTTTGCAAATAAATCAGGACACGACAGTAAGACTACTATTGTGCAAATACTAATGTCCTTGTTAAAATATCCCACAAGGTAGTCTGGCTTGAATATCTTGAATAGTAGGCTAATGTTTATATAAGGAAAAGTACACTTTCTCTCTTGCTGGAGAAAATTCACTTTAACGCCAGACTGGTTGGCTTTCCTTCACTAAACTCTGGAGGAATATTCATATTGAGAGGACGGGTGCGAGTGAATGGGTAAATAGAAAGGAAGCACTTGGTGTGAACAGACGAGGAGTGAAAGGCCTATAATCAGGTTAGGGTTCCCATTCTGCGAAAGGTGCCTTTCTTGGTTACGTAGGTAGGTACTTACTTATGTAGGCATTCTGGCGACAGACAAAGTCAGTATTTGCAGTGAATTGGAAGGGAATAAATGCAAATGTCAAGTGAGTGAAAAGGTTATATTTTATAAAGTTATATAAAATAATAATGTGGCTCTTGTGAAGGGAAGATAGAGTGTTGTGTGACTTAAGATGTGCAGGTACCTTTAAAGTTAGCAGCGGAGGTGGAGGAAGTTATACGCTCTCTGTATCGTGGCGACTCGGCTGGCAAATCTGTCATGGGAAAAGCGAGTGTTGACTCTGAGGATGCAAACCGGTTGAGATTCCTGGAGAGGTTTCGCGTTCGGTAGAGCGTACTCGGTCTCAGAAACTGAGAACTAGAACTCAGCGTATCCTGCAACAAACAGATAATACATACCTAATACACTGAATTCATACACAATTACACAAAACTCTATACATACAATAGTAGACGGGGACGGAGACACAAATGGATGACGAAAGGAGTTGGGAACGCAAAAGTGAAACACACAAACCCAATCTTCTGCAATTGTCTTGCAAAATGAGAAATCAAGATGAAGAGGGAGACAGACCGAACAGATATTTGAATTTCTACTTACGTTTAAGGCTTATGGGACTGACTTTAGGACTTTGTAGCATTCTATACGGAATATTCCGAATGCCTATTAAATAGCAGCTATACTAAATGTAGATTGTGTAATATTATTGTGATATCAACGGGAACATCAATCGTCTTTGCACATAAATATAACAGTTTCTCACTCACGTCCTGTCAACTCAAATCAAGGCTTGACTTCAGTTCACTCCAGTGCAGCCAGCGGCGGCTGAGAGCTGACTCAGTACAAATTCTTTAGCAAAGAAAAAGAAACAATGCGACTCGTCTCCTTTTCAAGAATGGGTTGAAATATATTTTAATGTAGAGCATTCCCTAACTTTCCTTCCTTGGCTTTTGGGATAGCAAGTAGTGTGAGATAGTGTAAGGGAAAGCATAAGAGAAAGCGAGAGAGATGCGATAAGTCTTTCTCTCGCGTTTGTGTCGTGTCTCTCTCCATGTATATGCATAAGGTAACTATAATGCATGCTAATACACATCTTATTCTTTTCTCCTCGAGAACGAAATGTATTCCAACATATTTCTCTCTTCAGGATTCCACACAACTTTCAATTCTCCTTCCGTACCATAAATGCTCATCTACTGTCTATTGAGAAAATATACATTTCTTTGAGCCGGTTACAAGGGAAACTTTTATAGCAAGTAAAGCCAACTGACTAAAGAGACTAATATTTATTATCCTTATTATTATGACATGAGAGTGGATTTCTGTCAAGATGATTTCTCCCTAAAAGCTCAAATTGCGCATTTTGAATTTACCTTCCAAAATTGACTAACTTAGGTTTCCCTTCCAGTCATAGTGGTGAACTCTCTGTATTTTGACTTTTGTATATTTTAATGGGAGTGACTACCACAATATGTAACTTTGCTAAATGTACTTCCATACTTTAGTTTTAAATTAAACTAGTTTTTGAAACGTATTTACTATTTGATCATATTTTAAGATGCAGTAATATTTAGGTATTTACGGTAAGTGGTGTCCTTTATCTACGTCCCTGTCCCTGAGTCCAAGTATTTTATCCTTACATGTCTTGCATTTCGGTAGAAGCGTGCAATATAATGGAATGAAGTCATTTTCTCTACTGCTCACTCATTCTTGGTTAGATAGAGTAACATTGTCTGGAACCGATCGTACAGTACATTACTATGTATGGAGTATATAGAGTAGTGCTAGATATAAGCTAGGTATGCTACTGTACTGTAGGATCTAGGACTGCAGTAGTATTTGTTGTTTAGTGTGGTGTAGCTAGCCGAGGTATGTACTCAACTTGAATGCACAATACACAATACGGGCGGACGCACTGAGAATGTCTTAACATGGAGAAAGTTGGGATTTCTCTCTCACTTGCAGGATGTACCCATATATAGTACATACATATATTTACTAGTTCAATGCAGTAATATCTTCCTGAATGCCATGTCCTACTATAAAAGTAACAAGTACGTATTGTACATCGTCATTTAGATAGCAACAATGCAATGTATACCTCTGTCTCATCCGTATAATAATGCACACTTACCAACCACATAGTATGTATGATATGAACTCAATATTTTGGTCGTACTACTATGTGTGTGTAATGTTAGCTCACCAACCACATAGTACATAGCAATCAACTTCAGCTTCTCTCTTGAGGAAACTATGCAAAGCGAAGTAAGAAAAGTGGAATAAAAGTATGTACATATTTATACATACGGCAGAGATGACTACAAACAAGATTCTTCGAGAAAGAAATGCTGCAAACTAAATGAATGTACATACCATTATATCTATTATAAGGCATCCATCCATATACTGAACACAGAAGTATTAATATGTACATACATAAAATATATGTTAATATGAATATTTAGTGCTGCTGAGATATATATTTCTTGTTTCCCTTCTGCTTTTCGGTTGGATTGTGCTGTAATGTGCGATAATATGCAAACAGGACGGAAATCAGCTATTCCATTCACATTCTGGTTATGTAAAGGTATTCTAATGTTGTTATTATTATGTGTCGTGTATTGCTTGAGTATACACTTTCACTTAATCATTTAGAAAGCCACATCCAGTTGAGGAAAGTAGGAAATACATTCATTTTGATTTGACATTTCGCTAATGAAATGCGTATGTTGTATACAAACACGGGTATATTGCATTTGAAAGCACGGTATAATAATTTTAATGGATATTTGTCAACATTTATTTCGAATAAATACAATTTGGCCTTTTAATGGACTTCAAATATTAATAATTTTACTTAACACATAATGATTAAATTCTCTTTGATGTGCTTTTATTTAGAAATCTAAGGATTTTACATACGTTTATAACATGGTTACATGTATTCGCACTGGTGATAGTAATTCCATTACCCATTTGTATGTACTACACTCTTATATGCGTTGGTGAACCTGTTATAGAAATGTGAAAGTGAAATACATATGGCTTACTGTTTGCATAACACCTAATTACATAAGGATACTAGATAATCTACCAGGTATTATTACGCTTATATTCGTATTTTATGAAAGAAATAGCTTTACGTTGACTTTGAGCGTACTATTATAATTATAAGGATGAGTGAGTGAGAGAAGTAGATTTGAAGGTATTATTGTTGTCTGGTGAAAGGAGGGAAAGCAGGGATTGCGTAAGTCAATGTCCTCTGAATTATCAAGAATATAATAAAGTGTGTCCACCATGGTATATAAACATAGCATTTGCTCTGAGCAGCTGGTCTCCTCTATTCCTGCTTTCTGTAGGAAGTGAACTGGCATATGCCATGCATGTCAGAGTTTTAATATATGACTAGCATAACATTTGAGAGAAAGTAGAGTAGGTAGATAGATAGAGAAAGATAATCTAGACTTTCTAGTCTACCGCCGACGGACGTGACGGAATCCATGTACTTAATATGTACATAAGTATGTGCATGCAGTATATTGTGTACCCTGTGGAAAATTACTTCTCTAAATATATTACATTTCGCTACAACTACAACAGTATACGGTACACGTACCAACACATACACAATCTCTCAACTGCTACTTGTCATGCAATGCTATGTAGCATGGCAGCTAATAAACCTACTTGCCCTATAGTATTTAGTATATATAGAATTGCACTGCCAAACGCAGACATGGGTATAAGCACTTTATAAAATCTGCTATTATTTCCCTTTCTAACATAATAAACGCATTAGAGACGTGTGTGTGTGTTTTAGATATATAGAGTGAGTAGGTGTAACTAATTCGGTAATGCCAGAAACTCTAAAGTGCTATATTTTATTATGATGTGAACTGTCATTTAATTTACTAACGCTAGACAATATTTCTGGTAACCGAGCACAGCCAGGCGGAAGCACAAATATTATTGTGCATAGATATGCTGACATTTAGTAGAGTAAAGAATACTTATTATTAAAAAGGAAGTATCAAGCGTTGTGTAGTCGGATTGTGATAACATCTCAAGAGGACAGTAAAATATTCGAATTTTTATTTTGTGAATATTTTTGAATATTATTGTGTATGCCCTGAATTATGCATACTTATTACATAATTTAAGAGAGCTACAATAAATAGACAACCCTTTATCATAGCGTACCAGTAAACGTTTGATTAGCTCAAACTACTTTAGTAGTTTGATTTAGTGAAGCTCCTTTCACTGTGCAAATGGACATAATTTCGGATATACTACACTATTCCCTGAAATGTAGTTGCTTTACTTAAGGTAATTTATATAATGTGTGCATAAGGTGTTAATAAAAGTATCTCTCGCAGTATGTACTATGAGCTATGTTTTCCTAATCGATATTTATCCGTATTCGTATTTATTGTTTAGTAGGTTAGTACAATTAATTCTTAATGTTTGCTACTTTCGTTGCGAGTACTGCGTCATTTGCTTGGATTAACAACCAATTTGAAGTAAGTGCATGAACGGAGATGGTACTACTACTAAGGGTAATAAAAATATACAAAAAAAAATACCAGGAAAGTGAAAGTTGCCTGCGGTTTCCAAGGTTAAGGATGAAGGGGTAAGTAAAGTATTTATTGATCTACATTGCGACACACAGTGGCTTAGTGGCTAATAATTCCGATATAGTAAGTAAATGAATATTGATGACTAATCATTAGTAGAACCATTTGGGAGCCATTAGTTACATAGCTAGAATAGCTACATAGTAGTTTGTATAGGAGGTTGTAAATAGGAGGTCATAAAACGGTGTACAGTACACTGGAGTGAGATGAAGGGGATAAGGAGTGCTAAGCAGTGGGTAAGTAGCCCTAATAACAATAAAGGGGAATTGATAGAGAAGAATAATGAACTTACTTGACTAGTGAATTTGGCCACTCGTGGAGAATATTGATCCCGGTCATCGGTGGCTCCGCCGTAGGCATTGAACCCGCCTTGGCCAATCTTCGTTTTGGACGGCAAGAGTGTCAACTCACTCTTCCAGTTTAATTTCTTCCCTGGAAGACCCAACTTGGTGGAGGATGTTGACAATTTGCCGGAAGTTTTCCTCCTGAACTCGTAGGGGGAGGAGGAGGAGGAGTTCTCGAGGGCGGTGATGTCCGTCTGGACTCCAGAGTGCACTTTCGACTTCCTCCCACGGAGACGGAGGGGTTCCCGCCCACTGCTGGGCTCCTCGTCCACACTGTGGGAGAACCCGCCAGCGGCGCCCTCCTCCTCCTCACTCCCAGTCTCCTCCGCAATCTCACTGTCCATCTTGCGGAAGTCGGAGGCCCTGTGCTCCCGCTCGTCTTCGTCCTCGTCACAGAAAACGTCTTCAGTGGAAATGCTAAGCTCAGTGACACGGACCAGTTTGGGGGACTGGTCACTCAAGTCTTGCGCCTCTTCTGGCATGAGGATGAGTTCGATGTCATCCACCACCGCCTCCGAGGAGAGGGTGTCATCCTCCTCCTCCTCCTCCTCATCTTCTCCCCTCTCGTCCTCCTCGTCATAAGTCTCTGAATTATCTGCATCAGCACCCATTTCATAGCAACTCCCTTCAGTAGCAGCCACTGCGGAGGCCGTCCCTTGAGTTTTGGCATCTTCAGAAGAACTAACTATTAGATTCGAAGTATTTGTACGAAGGGCTGCGAAGGATGTGGAAGGTACTTGACTGGGTTGAGTATTCATTGTCGTTGAGGGAGCTCGTAAGTCTATTTGAGTGACGGCACCAGTTTCACTGTCCTCGGCCGAAGAAGTGAAGCTCTCCAAACTTGTCCCGGCACTCTCGGAACAACCCGCACTCTCCGGCCCGCTCTCCCCACCACCACCAACAACTTCTCCCCCTTCTCCTCCTCCACCACACACAGACATTGTCCTCCTCTATTTATTCTCCCCTAATTTATTTAGCTATTTATTTATGTAGGCTTTATTTACTTAGTTAAGAACATTGATATCTTTACACTTGTCACTTGGAGTTGGTGTTGGATTCGTTGTCTTTCTATCATTGTATTCGTGTCAGACACATCTTCTGTACTGTATCAAAGCTATCTATTTGATGTAGTCGTTGTACAAGTAGGGAATAGTAGAAGACAAGTAGATAGCGGAAAGAGATCGTTACACGGCATGACTAACATTGTTATGACTCTTGTTATGAACTGCTAAGCTGGATTACTTACGCTACTGTTTCTCTTCTGTATTTATACGTAGTACACTCTATTAACGTACATAACCTACTACATACTTACAGTCTACGTAAGTTGTGCTTACCCCCCACCACTTTTCTGCTATGTAATGTGCTACTGTATCTGCACATACACATACACAAACTAAATATTCCGTATGTAGAGAAGAGATTCCTTCTCCTTTAGCGTGTCCGTCTCTCTCCCACCAGCAACTACAGCCGACTCAACTCATTTCCTCACTTCCTCTTCACTCTTTGTCCAATCCAAAGATCCATAAGTCCACCCAGTCAGACACAGTCACAGTCACTCATAGAAGCCAGTCCAGTCCACTTCACCTACTCTCTTCTTCTCTTCTCTTTGTGAGCATAAAATGTATCTATGTTCTAGTAAAGGATAAAAGTGTGTACATTTTTCTTTCCCTTGTATTTACTTATGACATTGGAGACTCCAGTAGGTACGGTAGAGTTAGTGCAGTCCAGTCTCGTCCAGACGGGCAGGCAGGAGAGAGGTAGCGTTTGTATTTTGTATCAAAGTAACCAATAAGTAAATACGTGAGTGAGTTAGTGAGTGACTGAGTGTGGCAGAGCGATCGATAAAATTTATTGGATATTAGCTAGTTAGTACAAGGCAGTAGGACAGGGTTTACATATGTACTCTCCTTATCTGACCATCTCCTCACTTACTCCTCATGCTCGGCTTGGCCTGTCTGTCCACCTCTGAATGCCTGTCTGTCTACCTTTCTCCCTTCAATGAATTTAAACAAATACAGATATCCGTCCACATGTCTATTCTCTTTCCTTATATAGATATACCTACTGCCACATGTTATTGATACTAACTCCCAGAGTCTGTATTATTTAATATTCATAGCGAAATTATATAGTTCTGTGGTAGATTTACTTATAACGTATGTATATGTAGGAATAAGCTTAAGAAAGTAAATTCTGTGGGGAGACGATTCTTGCACGATTTCTATATAAACGGTCTATTATGGCTTTAGCGTCCCATATGTAAATGCAATTATAGTTAAGTAGATGTATGTACTGGGTATGTCTGTATGTAGATAGAGGTTACTAAAGTGCACGAGTAGAAAATATCATCGTCTCTGCTTCTGCTGCTGCTTTCGCTCCATGAAACACAGAATTGGCTTCACCATTCTTTCTGCATTCTGCACTCTTTGGCAATAGGAATGTGATTGAATTGGATTTCTTATTCCACCGGAGATTCCCAAGTTTCTATACTTATGGCACCGCGAGTATATCCGTATGTATACTCACTTGTGTACACTTAAAGGGTTAAACGTAGTTCATGACCGTGAACTGAGACGAATAATAAATAAGTTAATTTCACTTGTACAGATACTATATAGTAAATATTTTATATTATTCGATGAGGCAGAGATGAAATAGGTTTAACACGCAATATGTACTCGTATATATTTTATACTTGTACTACTTCCTATATAAACTCCACGTAATAAGCTTTGACTGTGTCGATGCACTTTGGAAGAATTGGATCCGACAATTCGGAAGCTAAATGAATGTACTAGGTACATAAGAAATGTATGTAAGTACTAGGAGGTAGGCAGTGATAGTAGTCACTCACATCCTGTCCTGTCTGTCCACTCACTTTGTTCTGACTTCTGACTTTGTCTCTATTTCCAATCTACTCAACTCTAATAAATGCTTACATTTTCATCAGCCGGACTTCCACTCGCACTCCCTCAGCCAAGAAGAGAAGAAAAAGAGTTGAACTTTCATCTGCGTATGTTCCGCTGTATTTATAGTTCCCTTGTGGCCTTGTGTACACGTTTGAATTGTATCTCTATGGAAGAGCGAGTCTTCCGTTGACGCGCACATTCATACTCTTTTATGTACACAAACTGTTTACTTTTTGTTCGTCAAGATTCAAGATACGGCTCATTGTACTACGTTCTGGAAAAGTACCTCGATGCGTACTGTGTATCTACTGCACAACATAACATATACTCACCAAAAGTGCAAACAGCACAGAAGGAAAGATGTAAAAGGAGAATTCCTCAGGTAGACCCAACTACTAATACTGTGTTGGGTATTCTGTATGCGTATTTATGTTGAATAAAGAGTTAAACCGGGAGAAGGAGGGTACAGTAGAGAGGAGTTTTGTATGTGATGTATGTAGTATGTAAAATCGGGGTTTAAGGAATTGTTTTTTCTGGTTGGGATTATGTAGGACGTCAAGTGAACGTCAACATCTTACTGTGCACTTACTTGGTGATTAGTTGGATTGAAATGATCGTTAGACGAGATAGTAGCTAGGCAGAAAACTCAGCTCTAGCTTAGCAACAAATTAGTTTCAACGTTTGGCTGCATCATGCACCGACTGTAGACCGTAAATGCATGTTTCCCACTTCTTAATATGTATTTATGTGCACTACTGCCACATAACACTATATTACACACCACTACAATATATTATGTACATGTTGGTTTGTTTAATATAGGGAAAAGGTAAGTGAGAGAGTGAGACTGCCACATTCTTACTTTCTTTAGTTGGTATATACACACAGATAGGTAGTTGGAGAAGTGGATAAAAATAAATAAGAAAGAGTTAGTTGCTTGGCTGGTCTGTTGGCTGATGTGCTGTGCAGTGGAGTAAAGTCAGCAGCGTAGTAAGGAGAGAATAGTAAATGGAGGAAAGAGAACCAAAATCTATCACCACGCCAGGCAAACTACTAACTACCTTTCTTTATAAGCCAAACTCTTGTTCCTTCTTCTTCTTCTTCTTCACAGCAGATGCAGAGCACCCTGCTCCAACTCCAATATTATATAACACTATAGACAGGTGCTACTCTTTTGTATACAACACTTATTCTAACACAACTTTCACTGTCATGCTTATACATATAGTATTGTGTATATAGTAATGCAATTCTTAGGTACGTATGAATGTATGTATAAGTAGCAGCTGTAGTAAATAGTGACGGAGAAGGTTTGCTTTTCTCCGGGCTTTTGCTCCGAATGTTGTGACTTGGCTATTGCTCAGTCGCTATGGATATTCCGGTCACATGAGCTTATCTCCTTCCAGTGGACGAATTTCCTCGGAGTTAGAACGGAATGGAAAGCGAGTTCTCTCTTCCCCGGCTTTTTCCCTGTTCCAGGCCCAACTGAACTCAGATGCTCACTGACTCACTCTCACTCGCTCTTCTTCTCCAGCCTTCCTTCTCCAGCCAAGCCAAAGTTCCTATATGATTTCCCTAATAGCATTGGACTCAGTGTATCAACTCACTCACTCTCACGGACTGGCAGTCTCTCCGCCGACTTTGACTTCACTCTTTCCCAACTTTCTTCCTCACTTTCCACTTCCTTGCCTTCCCAGCCAGCCAAGGAATGTTTCCACAGCACAACCAGCAAAGCAACTCTCTCCCACAGCCCAACTGACATGCGTTACATCATCCCTGCTTCCGACCTGTTCTGTCCTGGAGGATCCAATACAAAAATATTATTCCCTTTTTATAATTCAGAATGCAGTGTGCAGTTACCACTCCTAAGGTACCACACGAATAGGAGCATAACAACATTATGGACATTATACTTGGTAGCATTTTCATTCTTTTGTATGTACTTACATAGTAATAGATTACAGGTACTCAACTGCAAATGCCGACACTTAACTTTAGTAGTCACTTTGCAAAAACTTATTAAGGAAACTCAAATCGCTTTTCAGGGAACGTGAATTATAGAAAATGTTCCTTGCTAACCGTTCCACTTGAACTAGTTCTAATAAAACGAATTGAAAATTGTTGTGAACGGGAGGCTAAGATGGAGTTTGAGGTGCACGAAAACGACTACTTTGGGGATTTGCAGACTATAGGGTCATACAGAATGGAAACTCAAAGATAATAATGAATTTCCGCCTCTCTATAACATACATCACTATAATGTAGTTACGTTTACGTTACGTTGTGTAGGTACCAAAGGTAATTCGAAAAACCTGCTATCAAACTATCATCCATTCCTCTACTTTTTCGCTGCTAAATAATGTTTGCAAAAGTAGACTGGAGTGCTGTTACAAATTCTCCTAACTTTTCCTAATTATTATTAATCTTCTCTATTTGATTATCCTGCAACGGTGAAAATTATCCAAGACCTTGTACGTGTACCAAAGCCTACAGTTTAATGCTTAAGCCCCAACTATAATCGGTAACTTACAAAAACAGGCTTGGGAATAATCTTCCAAATTATTCTGCTACTTTGTGATAACAGCGTACCTTGGTCCGGCCTAGTGTGTATGTGTAGACCATTATATTGAGTTTTATAACTAATTGCAAGCATAATAAATTAACAAATACCTACACAAGTTATGCTAGAATTCCTCCTACTAAAGACGTGGAATAGAGTAATGTGTACGTACACATATAGTATTTATATCCTCAATCGTTAAGTTCGTAAGGACACCTTCCTTCATTGTCCTATAGGAATATACTAAATAGTTTGTAGTTGCGCAATTATGGGTGTATTATTAATTCTGTTTTATATGGACATCTTTTAGTATACAATGGAATGGAACGCTTTATCCATTACTTACAATTCCAGGAAATCTTACAAGATTGTTCATTTCAGTCCATTGGCGCATTGTCGTCATAAACAATGGAATATCCATTTGCTTCCAAGTTCTGCTTGCATGATGAATGAGTATACACAAAATACATTTTCAATGCTGGATAAATACGCAGTTACGATACTTTAGTCTCAAGAGAGTTCCTATTAATTCCAACTATATCTTGGCTATAATAATACCCTATGTATTTGCATTTGTCTATTTTATATGACTTGCAAAATACTTTGTTGGCATACTTACCTATGGTGGTACTATAGGAGAGAGTGTCCCATTTATCAATTCTAACAGCAAATTACACTTACATAGTATTACTATCACATTATCTGCATTGGTTACATCAGTCCATATTATAGTCTAATTTATAACGCTAGTTAAACTGCATAGCCGAGAATAAATCGCAGCTTTACTACTTTATAGCCCAACGTAGTTTACAGCCTCGGTTTAATAGTACATTTATTTGTCTATGGTAAAAATACTCAACACTCTTTACCTGTTTGTAATTGTATCTCAGGATGCCTCATCTTTCCTAAACGTGGCGACGTTGTACTGCGAACCCAACAAAAGTTAAGTCATCACTCGATTACACGATAAGGTAAGCTCTTTATATGTGTGGAACAGAGTGGGCCGAAACCTATCAAAGGTTGTGCTATCGGGGGTCCTAATAAGGCTCACATAAGGTCAAAGGCCACAATGCACCAGTTTCAGAGATATTCTGATTTTTCTCGGGCGCAACTAATTTTATATCACACTAATTCGTCTTTAAAATTCATCAACTGTAACTGAGCTTTTCTGCTCGTGAAAATCGAAAATAGTCGATTTTTCAAAGAGATTCGACTAGTATTTTCGATTTATTTCAATTTATTTCGATAGGTTTCGGCCCATTCGGTTTGACAGATGTCCAAGAGCTTACCATGTCAGTGTTAACAAATCGTGTAGTGAGACATCGCTGAAAGTTATCGAGGCTGCGATTCCTCTCTGGCTAAACTTCAGGGAACCGTTTGCAGACAGTGTGCCATGCCATGTGTATGCTGCAATAGTAAACGTAAGCTATTATAAGATCTATTCTACCGGTCTAGACGCGAATTAAATTACAAACACGTAGTATTTTAGATGAAGTTGACTGGGAGAAGGAAGTTTAACAAAAGTGGGAACTTTGTTAGTTACCTTGAAACGTCAAAGTTGTCTTGTTGTGTAAAGTTCCCTTTGTGCATGTAAAATGTATGGAGAATGGAGAGTGAAATAAAAGAGTGCAAGGAGAAGAGACGGTTGTGAAAGGATAAGGCAGACTTTCCAAAGTTACATATAAATACAATCGACAGGAGAAAGTTTGATGTACTCGGTTCCGACTTCCATCCACGTACTTACTTGTTATACATTCGTACATTTGTTACCGGTAAGACGGTAATAAGGATAATGCCTAGGCAAAGGCGGTAACGTCTCCTAAATTGCAGTTTTTGGACCAAAAAATATAAAAGACTAATTTTCAGCTAATATTGAATTTGCCAGTTTGATTAAGTAGTTCACGGGGAATCAGAAAAGTGATCAAACTGGCGCAAATTCAATATGAGCTGAAAATCAAATCTTTTATATTTTTTGGTCCAAAAACTGCAATTTATGGGACTTTAAGGCTTTTGCCTAGGCATTACCGGTAATGCATTATTACCGTATTACCGGCAACACATATTGTAGGTACTTAGATGGTAGATAGACAAGGCAGAAAGGCCAGTGAGTAGATTAAGTGGATGGATGTGACAGGAGTTTCCCATTAGTTTTGGCTATAGGAGAATACATACAATGTACTTGTGTTTCTAAAAGTCGACTACGTATGTAAGTAGGTACTTTCTTTGTACAATGTATGTACTACGGTACTTGTTAGAAGGTGAAACATTTACATTTGAATACATATAGTAACTAAGTATGCTTGTCACTGGCTGAGAAGTGAATGGTAATGAAATCAAGTGGAAATTTCACTATTGTGTTCGTGCGTGTATACCACTCTTAAATGCTCATTTGATTTCTCTAGAATAAACAAGTTCCAACTAAAAAGCGGCTGTGGGAAAACAATCAACTTTCACATTTTGTGTATTTTAGAAGCACCTGTACTTACCAACAGCGTGTATTACTACACAAACTACACTAAAGTAATTATTTCTTCGAAGGTGGATACCTTTTGCTATGCTCACTACAAATGAAAGTACCTGCGTCAGTTAATACAATAGGAGAAAGGAGACCAGAAGATACAGAAAAGAGCAACATTATTTTAAAAGCGTAAATTAGCTTTCCATTACATGTCGTACTATATTAACACTCTTAATTAATGTTAGTGAACATATATATAAACTCGCTCATTCTAGACAGGTTAAGCTAAGACAGGAAATGTGAGTACATTTTACGCAGCTCACAAAGCACACTACTCTCAGAAAGTGGTCTTTTTATTCCTAACTCAGTCAGCCGACTCGTGCTCTTGGCCTGTATGACTGCAATGTGCTAATATTATTGTAAAGAGAAGACAAGGAGGAGCAGTCATCTCATTCCATTTTCATTTAATTCAGCAGAGGAGCTAATTTGAGTGAATTGGACTAGACAGCTAATGAAAATACCGTTTTATCCATTTACAGCCCCCTTTTATGAAAGTTCATCTTACATAAATGGTAAGAGGGTATTGAAACTCACTTTCAAGGACACAACGTTAAATATATTTCCCTAACCATTTACCAGAGTGATATTACATATAAGTACTGTATACTGTATACTATCAAGAAAAATACATTTAATGTATTAGTATATTTACCTTTACATATTTTATGGTTATTATGTATAGAAATCTGCGGATATCATCTGAAGTAGCAGTCTACATGTACATATGTATACAAATACCTAACAGTACATACACAAGACGGTAGTTTTTTGAACGTATAAGTGTAAATATTTCAAGAAATACCACAGATTCATTAATATAATCATTTCCATTCCCCACATCATTCATTCAGGTGTTTACCTGCATGGCCACATACATTCCTCATAGCTATAGGTATGTATAAATTGGAAAACGTGAGTATGTAATGTATGTAGTATAAATAGCATAATATATGTAATATAGTGGGTACATTTGAGTAGATTACGATTTTGCATAGTTGTTTTGTTGTTTATCTCCGATTGATTTGAAGTCTTCGTTTCTTTAATATGCCTGTTGGTGGATGGAATGGAACTATGGAACGGTTGAAATAAAAGGACCGAGTTTGCACCTACTGCTGGATAAAGTACATAATATCAAAGACTGGAGTTCGTGCTGAACACTCTGCTGCTCGATAGGTGGTGCCGAGAAGCGAATAAGAATAATGTGAGTCTACACTGCAATACACTACCAATTCTGTCTCAAAGAGTCTCCACTACCCTTCATATAAAGCACATACATTGAAGTTTTAGGATGGCAGCAAGGAGGAGTTCATTTCAATGCTAAAATTTCGCACGCTGATATAATTATCCCGTGTGTAAAAATACAATAGTTACCAAGATTAGTCATTTAATATTTTAAGCTTGGCCAACATCCTAATGCACTTCTAATGTTTAGTCATGTAAATACGCAATATGCAACTTTTCAAGTGTGTTCTTCCATTGTGAATGAAGATTTTGGAGCACATTCTATTTAGCTGCTTAGGTAATGTTTTACAAACAAGACAGTATCTGCTACTACGTATTCAGCCTATAAAATAAATAATAATATGTCTGCCCCACAACTAAGTACTAGTAGACATACGAGTTATAATTTTAATTCTATGAGTAGTACAGGCGCATAATGTAGAAATGGAAATTGAAGAGAATACAAGACATGCAAACATGGACAACATTTCAGCTACGCAGAAAACTGAGAGTGAAGTTGTTTGTTGTAAGTGTGGGTGAGAAAAACATATTCTAGAAAGTGAACACGAATAATGGGTTACAGTTTACAGTATGTAAAATTATGTATTTTTCCTTCCTCAGCCTACTATAGCTATAGACTTATAGTTTTGATTGCGTAAGAAACTTACTTTAACTGCCTATGTCAAATATTACGGTCGTACACGTTCTATTGGTAATATAGTTATATTACATAGTACTACGTACTTAACTTAGGTACATTTTTAGCGAAAGGATGCAGTAAATCGCATTATCTATTTAGCTATCTATACTAAATGTTCTAAAAGCAAGTATTGGATATATATATGCTGGAACGGCTAGAATATAAGATTAGATATGTATATATATATTATTTCATAACAATAACAACTGCTCAAATACTTCTTTATTAAATATGTAATGTTATAGCAAGTAGAATTCTATATTCTATGTTATGTAATAAATGTCTGAAAATAAATATTTCATAGTGCGGTAAGATTTTGTGTGAGAATCTTTAGTAGTTGGTGCATTTGTAGAGAAGGAACATCATGGGGTTATACAGGGATCCATTCTGGCCCCTGTGTTATTTATAATGTTTTTTAATTCGATCTCAGTAAAATTAAACCAAAACGACACCCCACACTCAATGTTTGCGGACGATGTGGCCGGACCCCGCTCCTCGACTTCGGTTTCCAAAATAATAAGTATCTTACAAGAT
>JAQFYC010000820.1:0-45543 GCA_034694165.1 Tomocerus mixtus
AAGCAAAAGTAAAGGAAGCACTTCGTATATTCCACTAAACAGAGTTCAGTGATAAGTACAATGAGAAGTACCTTCTTTCTGTTTTTCGAGCAGTAGGAAAGGCAAGGGAAAATACATGGAAAGGAACCAACTTGCATAGAACCACTAGTATTTATCTGCAAGCATCCTTCCAACCTTTGTAAAGAAGATAGAATAACAATAAGACTACTGAAATATCTATTCTACCATTCTAAATTACTTCAGCACACCCAAATTTATGCTCTAAAATATTATATTTGTACGTCTCCTTCCGTCTCTGATTTATGCTTTTCTTCTTATTCATTTGCTTCCCTTGTTTTGCATTATTAGGCATTACAAAGGCTTTCGCATCCTTTTGCATTTCGGATACTCCATTCTACTCTACTTCAACAAAACTGGAACTAGAACTATGCTCATCGTCTCTTATCATCATACTTGCATATTTATTTATACGCAGCATCTACAACTTGGCTTAGCTATACAGCACAGTTTCAACCGTGCGTCCAAAGCAAATCCTACAATTTCTATCCTCTCCTTTCCTTGTCATAATACCTTAATGCTGTGCCTACAGACCTATTGTTGTTAAATCATATTATGTTTGTTACACTCCAGGTTCATATTGATCGTCAAATTTGCATAAACTTTTCTTATCATCAATTCTTTCTCACGATCAGTCACTCTTCGTCAGTGTGAAATTCGCTACGCCTGCAACACCATTCTTTCCAAACTATGACTTTCTCCTTTTCCTTTATGTATTTCAATAGAACATTGTAATGTAAATCAGGAAATGCGAACTGTTACTGAATTATATTAGGCAGTCCTGTCATGTCAAGTCCAGTCAAACTCTACAATACCGTTTACCTTTTCAATCAATGTCAATTCGGCGAGGAGGAGTAGAATTACAGTTAATTATAAGTACTACTATTAACTATTACATTTCACATTTTGATGTTTAGTGTACTTGTCTTTAGGTATTATTTAATTGTATTATGTGGAAAACTGTTTAATATGTGCAATACCTACTATGTATGTAGTATGTGTCATTTAAAATTTGTCCTAAGTCACATTAATGTAGCATAACATGTAAACTTTTGCAAATTCAATGAAAAATGTAAAACAGGAAATGAAATCTGTGTTGAGTTTACTGAAAATAAACGTTTTCTCTTGTGTTATGGTCTTTCTCAAATATATTTGTGCACGTGCCCCTGTGGCATGCCATCATGAGGAAAGCTGCCTACTTACATACTCCAGCTACAAGGGCAAACCTACAGCGTAACCCCACCAGAGCAGATTCAATTTCCATTCAATATGCTGCACAACATAATAGGATACATAAGTCTAGTAGATGGAATGCTCAACCACTACCCGTTGTCAATTCAAATGTAAAATGAAACTCATCTAATTTAATGAAAATAATTCGATCCAAAACACTACAGCAAAACGAAATCTACCACATTAGCCAACATACATGGCTCTGGTCTTGATTTCTATTTTAGCCAGAAGAGTATACCACTCTACTCTGCGACATGCAATGGGAATGGGAAATCTATGTATAGAAAGATCCACGAACTTACATTGTATATGCACACACATAAATATATGTATGTGATGCCTAGCAAAGAGTATGCTTTACTTTCGGGACCGGGAGATATACAACACACTCAGCAGAACAGAACTCAGCTGAACATTGAACAGAATAAAATTTCTTTTCCATATAATGTATCAATTCTATATATCTATTCGAATTCGTACATACTTTCAATACGCATTACCTTCTGAGCTCTACTCCATTCTACTGATATACTTACAAAATCTATAGAAGAACAGTTAATAGGGTATACCATTTCTTGAGCACAAAATAGAATTATGTACAGATCCATACGTATAGATTGCCAGCTAAAGAAACATTATAAAGAAAGGAATGTAAGTGTGTATGCTGTTTTATTTTCTGCCGACTACACTACAAACACGAAACACAGATCAATTTCTCAGAGCTGCATTTATCCGACTCTGCTCTGGTGAGTTGGCTTTGGCTTGGCTGGCAAGGCATCGTAACCTAAGGTATGGTAGCCATCTACTTACTAGAATCTATTCAACTCTATGTCCCTGTTATGTTTTATTATTATATTACATCACTACTATTACTGCTACATACAAAGTTGCACTATATACATAGTGTACAAACATTTTTATATACTTACATATCTGTCCCACTATCGACCATGCTAATACTATTTATGTAACACCAGTAACTTCCATCCAAGATAACCCATAGACTGGCAAATTGAAATGCACACCCTTAAAACAATTCGAATACAATAAATTTGAATGCATTCTAAGATAGATAGATAGTAGATGCTTTCTCCTTGTATAAAGACCCATATAGCAAGTTAGGGGCTGTCTGTCTTTCTTTTCCGTCAATTACCTTCAACTTTATAGGTTGTTTCGTTGAGTTCCTACTTTTATTGGAATTTTCTGCGATTATACTTTTCTGAATTTGAGACAACTACAAAATCTAGGCTTCAATTTCATCTCCCCTTCTCTAAGTACCTAGTCCGACTACATGAAATTCCACTACACAATATTACAGTACAACCAATTTACAAAGGATGCGATGATATCATTTGGAAAACCATTTATTTACAAACTTACTAATAGTAGTATGTAGTACTATAATATATTATTGTATTACAAATTACAATTTAACTTTCACCAACTTTCTCCTCAAAATAAATTAGGAACACAAATTATATTCCGTCTAAACATATTATAATGAAACAAATAAAATCCTGAAATGATTATTTCTTGTGATAAAGTCTCCTACGTTAAGATACAAGGATCATAAAAAGAGATTTCAAGATCACTGGCTTACATTTACATCAGCTAGATATTAAATGCATCTGAAAATTAGCAGCTACAAGCAAATATTTTGTATATCGGTATTTTTCGCACATTACCAGCATATGTTGAAATATAGATGGCTAAAATTGCTAAAAAGTATAAAAGACAAGTGCCTACTTATAATAATAAACAATGGACGCCCATATTAAATTTAGATCACCGACACAACATTGGTAATCTGCATAATATATGGAAGATGTGATACATAGTGACATAATTACAATGAGGTACAACGAAAATCGAAATAAAAAGCTTATTCACGATTATTACATTTGTAGATAGCAGATAGTACTAGGAAGTGAAGCAGACTGACATTTTGCAAGGCAATGGGAATTACTCTACTCTAGTGTACTACATTAAGTAAAAAAGTTTGCGAACACTCATTTGGCCATCTGCCCAAGTTGAAATCACATGCTATTTCTTCCGATTTTTATATTTCTATCATTCAGAATGGCCACGTTATGCTAGTTAGCTTTTCTTTTCCCCTCTGTGCTACACCTAAAGTTTGCTACGTACGAGCATGCATACACACGTAGTCATACTCATACAACATATTCTACACAAAGCCAAAGGGACAGTTAAGGAGTGGCAACGATGAAGCGAAGAAAAGTATCATGAAGAAGTGTAGAAAGTTCTACTATAACGATGTGAAATGATGTAATAATACGCCAACTTTTAACTTCTGGCAGATATTGCACGGCATACCTTCTTACAGCATATTTACAGAATTACTCGCATGTACGTTGTTGTACACCGTGACACAAAATGATATCATGCGTGGAGTGGCAAATATCTCAAAGGTTTCCTATGACTGGTGTTTCCACCAAGATCCACATCATCAAAATCAAAAATCCATTTGGAATTTTTCAAAATTTTGGGAAAATCGAGACCAATTCTCAAAATGTTTGGAAAAATTCCAAATTTTTGATTTTTACGATTCTTATTGAAAACATCTGCCATAGGAAGCCCTTGAGGGGCCCACTATCATTTTTCAGATATAAAAATTTTTGGGGTCAGGAAAAATCAAAAAGTGTCAAAAATGGTCCCATGCCCATTCTACTCACGAAATGACAGGCTGCAAAAAAATACTATATATTTAGTTTTCTCCGACTCCGCTACATTTATGCTAACTCGATGTAGGAAATTATTTCGTGTCACGGTGTATATAAGTGTATACGAGACTAACTTTATAGGAATAGGAAAATATAAAAGTAACCGCTTACACTTAAGGTATAAAAGTGAGTGAATCAAGGCTCCATATTCTCAGAAGGTATAAACTTACATTAGAGCTAGGAAAATAATATGGTTCCTTCCTCTTTTTCTTGATTACCGATACACAAATACAGTTTTATTGCTGAAGATTCACCAAAGCGAGAATATATTTACTACAGGCTGTGGGGAAAAGTAGAAAAACGTCCACAGTCGAAATGGAAAGTCCTAATATGACAATTCTGTTCGTTATTACATCAGGAAGAAAATAAGTAGGGCGAATCAGTCGGGGGAGCTTAAGTAGAGAAAATTTGTTGTAAGAAGATGGCCGTGAAAAATTCCATCATATTAGCGGGGTAGTGGAGAGGAGAATGATACTGATAGGACTGGCGCTAGTCACCAGAACACATTTATACTACTTACTGTTAGTACCTCGACACTTAGGGTTTAACTCGGGATGCAGAATCAAGTTTAGGCATCTAAAGTTAATAGTTAGGCTCCGACGCAGGCAAAGGCTAAAGGGCATGAGTATCACTCTAAATTGATTCAGAGAAACTTGCCATAATAGCCACCAGAATAGGATTTGTCTCTCTTCCAAAACTCCTTCCTCCTTCTGTCTTCAAAAACTTTCCTTTCAGAATTTCAGAGCACTCATCCTTAGAATATGATGATAAAACGCATACATTCAGTGGAACGCGCTACACATGCCTAACATTATAATATTTTATAATGTACATAATACAGTACAACGAATTGGATTTACCTACTCTACCTACATATATAAAAACGTGTGCTACAATAGTAAGGCTACATTGCATCTGACATCTTTGTTGCTCTCAACTCACAAAGCGAGTCTTTTCGGAACTCAAATCTATCATTCCATTTGAGCTTTCAACATCCAGTCTTATCCTTTCCCTTTACAACTTCTCATCCCATGTCCGTTTGACCCTTCCAAACATCTTCCACAAAATTTCCGGTCTCATCTCTCAACTGACAAAATAAACTCTTTTTGTATTATATGCACTATTTCCTACAGCAGATAGTGGTAAGTAGATACAGCGATACAGCATAGCAGCAAGCAATCCAACAATCTTCTCTAGGTAAACGAATACACATACATTTCTCAATTTTGTTTACATACATATCTACACTGACCAAAGAGTAAATCACCTAAAGCCTATTTACATAAAAAATATTTCATAGAGGGGAAAAATGCAAAACCGCCGCATTGTAATCATAAAAAGGGAGTACCATACGAACATACATATGTACATACACACTACACATACGATTTTCACAACACCTATGTTATGCCCTATGCATATAGTTAAGTTATAACACTTATGTACAGCATGTATATATACATATGTGACTGAATGGTCCATTTACAAATTACGATATAATTTTGTATATGCGAAGAAAAATACCCCAATAGCCCACTAAATAAATTTAAATTGGCAAAATTGATCCTGCAACAACAGATGATTGAAGACATTCTAAATGAAACGTTCTTGTTTTAAATATTATGTAATCCCTGCATGTAACAAAGCCTTTACAGAATAATCTTCGTAATTCATGTTGTGTTTCTAAATGTAAATATATACAAGAAAATGCACCAGGAAAGATCTCAGCTAGCAATGCAATCGGCTGCGAGCCAAATGTATTTTTAGTCTACTTGAAAGTTGAAAGTAAAGTCAACACCCAAACACATAGCTCAATCATTGTAGTATTGAGATGATAGGCGGAGTAGACTGCAGCCCCGAGGAATGGCTTACCTATATGACTAAAAGATATGTACATACAGTAGTCTTACTCCTGTTAACCCAATCTTATCAATTTAACGGTGAGCTGTAAAGAAATTGTAGAAAATGCAAGATAAATAGGCCAATGTCCTGAAGCATCTAATCTTGAACGCTTTCCGTATTTGGCCGGTTGCAATTGCTTTTGAATGAGTTGTGTTGAGTGGTGTGAAAAATCGAGCACGCTTTAGCCGAGAATCCTCTTCTTCATCTCATCTCTTAAAAGAACTATACTTACATAAAAGAACTCTACTATCACGAGAAAAAATCGAACCTAAAAGTTCAACACTAGAAAATAAAGGATCCTCTTCCTTCTCGTCAAGCTGCTTTACTTTCTTCTTGTCTTGGCTAAGATTTAAACTTATGGACGGTGTAATGTTTTCTACTCTTGTTGATAGTTTATATCTATAAAGATTGTTTCTACTCATTGCATGAACATGCATATCTTTATAAACATTAAACCTTGTCTTTGACAGTCTTGTATGTCTTTTATTGCCACTGCATATCTAATGGTAATGGTAAATGTAACACACGGGGCTGTGCTAAGCACAAAAGATTATATACGGACATTCTAGACCCGAATGGATTTGTACCCACGTTATCCATTATATGCCTAGCGAATAAAACACCTACCTATTCTTACGACTCCCCCTCACGTTTTACATGATCCCCCGAGAGGAAACTAAATTGGTGATGATCTACATCAAAAATGTAATTCGCCTACGAAAAAATCCCCTTACTCGAAGGGCCAAACACACTTCAGCACCGCACCGACGCTAAGTTTCGCATACCTATAGAAAATATGACGGGAATCAAATAAAGTTAGACGTGAGACAATCTCCTGTCAAAAAATCTAGCAAAAATATCATTGCGAATACTAAAGTATAATTTAATTCATTAAAATCCAGAGGATTTAAAATTGAATCATTTATATCTGCTACAGATACAGAATTATGCACTAATGCTGGA
Organism: Tomocerus mixtus; assembly: GCA_034694165.1. Lineage (NCBI taxonomy): Eukaryota > Metazoa > Arthropoda > Collembola > Entomobryomorpha > Tomoceridae > Tomocerus > Tomocerus mixtus. Next base: position 6,897 of record JAQFYC010000820.1, read on the forward strand.
ATTTTTCTATTGTTACATAAATACATCGAGTAAGCCAAGCATAGTACAATCGTAGGCATAGGAGGCATAGGAATATAATTATGATAACTTTCTAATAAAGTTATTTTCCTGACACATCACCTTTACGTACATTGTACATATTATTCAGACAATTTTTTTAATATGTTGATAATAAATTCAATTAGATTTTAAATCGCAGGGAAATTTTTTTAGCCGCAATTCAGATGCAATGCAATTAATTTCAACCTCAATTGAATTCAAATGCAAATTATTATAAATGATTAGTACTATTAGTAATATACTTAGCTTCTGTTGTGCACAGCCTGAATAAAAATATAATTAAAATATATAAAATATCCACTGCGTTAGCAGGCAAGGTACCTACTTGTAAATTTACATGCATCCTGCACGTGTTTCATTGACATTGAAGAATCGAAGATTGACAACACCCCTACTTGGCGTTCAAAGATACCTTTCTTTTTTCATTCCCAACTCTTAGCTTTCAGCAAACGACATGCAACTATAAACGAAGAGGGTGAGAAAGTGATACTAAAAATTTCTACTCAACTGGAAACAATAAATGAAGACGATAAAAGTTTTAGATCCAAATGAAACTTTTCAGTTCTTTAGTTGTATCTCTTTAGCTTTCTCTTACTTCCCGGAGAAGCAAACACAATGACTGTTCGAACACAGTTATGTGTTTTGCTCAATACAGGTTTTAATAAATCTTAACTACAGAGTGTTGTACGTACACCTGATAATGAAATGTTAGGACGACACAAAAATCTAAGTAGGAAATTATTTGTACATAGTAGCATGTGAATTTGCTTTCACCTTCTTAAAACCATCGAGTGGTATTTTTGGTATTGCACAGGTAGTCCAATACTAAATTGCTAAATATTTATCACAATAAATATGATAAGCAAAAAGGGCATATTAAATAAAATCATTATATCAACACACTGTATCATCTATCCTCACCTCAATTTTATAAACCCAGTAGACTCAGGAGTCATCCTTATTGAACGATTTTTAGAACACAATTCGTAAATTCTAGTAGCTTTTCCAACAACTTCGCAAAAATATATTGGATATGGCTAGTGAAGTATGTTTACGAGTTCAGAAACCCAAGTAGCTAAGAAGTTCCAAACTTCTTTCGACCACAAAGAGAAAATCGCCTACTTCACCTTCTGCATGCTAATCAAAAATTGTGGTTTATAAGTTCACACACTCGTATGGGTCAAAATGTCAATCTTACAGCCTTTCTCTGATCGCATCTATCTGGCCACTCTAGGCAGTATATTGTATGTACTTAACATATATAATGTCGGCCAAGGTGCATCAAATTATTGGCATGGTGCACTGAAGCACGCGTGTTATTAAAATCATATTGTTGTGATGTGTAAGTATAGTGTAGTACATAGTTGAAGAGTTAAGATTATAAGTCGTACTTATTTACTTGTCTTTGAATCCATTAAAATAGATATTTGTTATCATGTTTGCATTAGGGTAATTAGATATGGTATCAATGGCATGGTACTCGACCATGGCTGTAATTCCACACAACAATAAGTAACCCTTTGTAATCTGACTTCCCCAAAAGGTAAGACTTGTGGAGAAAAATGGAGAAAAATGAATATAACTCATAGAAGAACTGGCTGTCTGTCTACATTACAGAATTCTATGAACAAAACGTGTGCCCAGGGATTCAACTCCTCTCATCGCATCTTTCTTTGCCCAACCTCACTTTTCCATCTTTCTGTCTGCATGTCACTTCACTTTAGTCACTTATTATCTTAGGAGTGGGGCCTACGCATGTACTACTGATATATATTTATAAAAAATAGCACATAAAGATATACCAACGTATTTAGTATATATACATATAGAAGCACGAGTTGATAGCCAGCATTTTGAGGATGGAGATAAAGGATCAAGTGGAAAGCAAATATCTACTGTTGCAGGCAGTAGGTAAGGTACCTACAAAAACACGTATAGGACAGCCAACAATAAACATGTGCGTGTGTTGGTATAGTGCAGCCTTATACGGCAGGTATATCTGTACTATACTAGCTTATGCATATAGTAATAAAACGATAAATTGATCCTTCCATACCAAGCCAATGAAATACAATGAAATGGTGAGATCATCCAATTGCACTTTAGAAAGAATAATAATTTCTATTCATATTTCCCAACTCTAGTGATAGTGACTTCTCTAATTAGCCGTATTAGCCTGGAGAATGTAGCTTTAAGTCACGTACAGTTTTGTAGTGAACCAGCCCAGACACTTTACTGGAAGGGGAGGAGACATTATAATTTCCAATAATCTACAGCATAAAGCAAATATGTCTCCTACATGTTGAACCAAGCCAATCCTGGGTTGATATAATTGTGACCTACGGCATTACGCAATAATAATAAGGGATATACTAACATGCTACCATAATCTGGAGAAAATTACATAGCACCTATCTATGTATAAAACGCTTAAACAATAAGGTAGAGACGTGTGACAATAGTTAATAGTAATACACGATAATAAACCGAGATTCGTTACGGGAGGATTAGAATAGCTCGGATCACGAAACACTAAAGGTGCATCCGTACACCAAATTACTCTCTTTAGTTAGCAAAGTCCGAGACACCGACATCGAAATCACATCGCTTACGATTAGTTACATCTGGTCTGGCCTACAAGTCAGTCAGAAACGCCTGTAGGACAATACGGACAAGTTTTACGGCATACTAATAGACAATAGAAGTATTTACCTCCATGTATAATGATTCTAAAGTACTAGCAGAGTCGCTGTCCTGACTTTATTTTATAATACATACATTGAATACGAAATGCGACTCGTCCTGAGGATATTATAAGGGACTGACGTCTTGATCTGTGATTTTGGACACATTTAGCTCCACTACAACATTCTCACTCTGAAAAGATCATTTTGTATTTGGTTTTGGTCGTTTCATTTGGAGGCATTTCCGGGAGAAAACCGGTTCCAATACAATTTCCGTTCCATCACCACTGAACAAAGCCATTCTAAATACCTTTGGATGAATGTGCGGATGAAGTCGAAGAGACATCACTGCACAGTGACTTCAGTTCAGACACAACCTAGTTGAATACTAAACGTGCCTTGTATTGTAATCGACGGACCAAGTTATCCTAATACCATTACCCTTTCCTCCACTCAATCGTAACAATTTCAGCATTTCATCCCACTTACTAAAACCACTGTCGCAGGGACACAGAGAGACACAACAAACTAATGTTGCTCGTTGCTCCTACTATTTACTACTGGAAAAACCGCAAAAGGACAGTCCAAAACTTTACTTAAGCCCCATTACTTTACACTAACTGGCTACATTACTTGATCTATCTCATATCTGTGTAGCATAACTTTTAACATGCTGCAAGTGCTTTTAATAATAGTGGAGAGAAAACAAAACATTAAATAAATATATTTATCCGTGTATAAAACATAAAGGAAATTATTTGTAGTGCACTCAAGTATGCAACACGGTACATGGAAGTCCAAGCACATACATCTTTGAGCTAAAGTAGCACTGGCCTAGCTGTCTGTGTAAATGGATAAAAGAAATGTTGTAACTTTCTCCTAGCATCGTTCATATTTCAGAGACCTCCATCTCACACAGTTACATTTATTCAATTCTTTTCCCTTTCCTGCGTAATAATACCCCTCGGTGTACCTTTACATTTGAATAGTTTCTCCTTCACTTTCCCTACGTACATCTACATTCTACCGTCAACGTAGAGCTATCTTTCCCAGTTAAGTTACGTAAGAAAAAGCATGAATGCCAGTTGTACTTTCTTTTACTTTCTTCTTTCACAGCAATCAAACTTGGAAAGTCATGTTAGAAATACTAGCTATAGATATTTGTAAGCAGCTATATTAGACGTACAGACATATCCCATACTTACGTTATAGCTCGGGGCTTTTCGGTTTAAGTAAGTGTGCAGAGTAGTGTCTGGTCTTGGCCGGCATGGGTTGTATTTATGTATAGAGTATAGGTATGTACTCATAGAAGTACTTATGTACTCCCTACAATTACTATCACTATCCCTATATTATAACTCAACTCGTTTTCAGACACGACACAAGTGCCAGACCAGAGCAGTGGAAGTAGAAGTCGATCTGGTATAATATTATATAGCTAAGCACTAAGCGCCTTATGTATTACTTTCTCTTCTGGTAGCAAGTAGGCAGTAGGGGAAATTGTATGTAGTAGAATAAGCAAATGTCGTACTCCCTTGCCTTGCCTTCTTTCCATTCTCATACTTACAGGTTTGAGTTACCTTACTCTTACTCTACATCCATTCTCCGTTAAACTCATAGTACTATACAATATCCCTTTTACTACATCCAAATAGATAGGGATAGGATATTAGAGAGGAGAACAGAATAGTAGATGCCATAAAAAACAAAGGAAGCATCTCAAAATACCCATATCCAAAGTTAATGCATTGTAGGATAAATGGGAAATCGAAAAGTCGGCAAATTTTGGCAATCCCATGCTTCTAACTTTGAGATAAATGTCTTTCTATTACCACGCCACGTAGTCACTTCTATTTCCTAATAGTATGTACTACACACTAGTTTCCACAAGGCTAGACAAACTAAACGAATTGAACATTCTTCATTACTACACTTGCACTTGCCTTCCTTTTACATCACTCCTCTACATAGTAGCTAGCGCCTTTATCCGCACTTTCTCCCGTGGCCTGGCCTGCCTGCCTACTGCCTGGCGACAAAAACAGTTTCATTAAATAACATTTTAAATTTCTGGGATGATCGTAATGAAATTCATAGAAAAATAACCAAGTTGCGTTATCATTAGATTACATGGATTTGTTAAGGAAGGGAATCCTGAATATAGTTGTACCATCACATCCACAGCCACCCCAATAAGAATAAGAATACAAACTAATATCTAACGCATGTCATATTAAATTCTCCGGAAAGAAAGAATGTAGCTTGCAAAAGACAAAATGACAAACATCCATAAATATATCTAACTTCTGTAGGTATTTATCTGGCATTATGGCAACGGCAATGGCAAACTTCATTTCAATTGCAGTACAGTAGTAAGTAAATGGAAATCTTTCAAATTCGTTTCAACCAAACTCTCGTTTATTAATCTTCTTGAATTTGTTCATTCTTTATATTAAATGATATACTGAATGACGAGTTTCTGCTAGCGAATTTATTTATTGCGCATCTTCTAACTTCCAACTGCACTATATACAGTTACACAGAGCACTAAACCTTAAAGAGATAGCTCAACATCTAATGTTTTATGTTTCTCGTAGCATGACTCTCCGTGGGTGTGGATTGATAGATATGTACTACATCGTACATACGTAAAGTAACGTAGATTCTATTACCTATATAATATTATTATATTCTTAGGTAATATAATAGCATAGCATAAGTACATTCTGACTCTGACTCTAGTACATATTAGAGCAAACTAAAGCATTCATTCTCCTCAAGGATAGCACCAGCACCACATGGCAATCTATTATAATGCATGCCATGTCCCACCGTTGTAGTTGTACTCGCAGTACCTTATATAGTAACAGTAGTTGAACTCCACTGAACGCAGTAGTAATATACAAACCCACCACCATAATGTAATGTAACTACTTTGTCTCCTACTCTACTACTATTGTACATACTACACCAGACTAGGACTAGACTCGTTTCTTTCAGTGAAAGAACTGTAGAGAGAAAGATGATTCGATGCTGGAAACTCGTGCGGTTTCACCATCAGTTCAAATATCCTAACGACCCGAATTCACATTCCAATATTAAATCCCCAACTTCGTACCGTAGTAGCGTCATTTTCAGCCGTTCTTCCTTCCCAACCACATGCTTCCACTACTATATATAACATAACATAATACAAACGACAGACTGGGCCCATGCAAGAAAGATTCTTATATGTAAGTAGTGCACTAAAACTGTAGCCCTCCATTCTACTATATACTTACACTGTCCAAAATTTCAGCCCAAATAATAATATGCAGCTAACTCACTCACTCACCATGTATAATCATATAATACCAAACTTGAAACAACTGAAAGACTGAAACTGATACACTCCAACAACATATGTGCCATTTATAACAGTTTCTGCACTTTCTGTAGAACACAGGGACTTCGTTCATAATACATTTAACGCGCTGGTAGCAAGCAGCTTCTGGGATACAATACCAATTTTAAAATCAAAATTATCTCATACACAATTCCTTTGCATATTTATAGACTTACTGCTTCGTGGCCTTAGTCATTTTGTATATATTTATATGGGCAATATATTGACTACAAATGCTTTCAAAAACAGAAAATGGGTTTATAATCACTTTCCCAGTTTTCCTCAAAAAGAATTCCCTTGAAAAGCCTTTGTACCCGTTTTCTCTACTTTCACTTATTTCTTAATATAACAAATGTTTCCACATTTACTGGCAAGATTCTATAGTGCGTCAAAAAAATTAGCATTGTGTTTCAACGTAAAAAGAGAAAGCAAATTATTCCATATTGATATGACAAAGTGTGGTACTTATAATTCTAGTGTAGATTCAGTATAACACAATTGCGGATAAGGTACTTTCCATGCAATGATTTCACTATTGTCTTTCTTGGAAACATCTAAGGATAGTTTGCCAGGCTCGGTTTGTGATAAAAAATTAACTGGGTCTTGTGGCCATACTTTTGTAGCTAAAATAGGGGTGCACGTATACCTATACTAGATAAAATAAATACCTAACACACAAAAAGACTACTACGTGAGTTATAAATATGATGTACTTTATTTTAGCAGACGTAAGATAGTTCATATTAACAAAAGGAATGATATAATATACTATAACGAAAACAATAATATCAGCCAGCTCACAAAGGCAATAGATCCTTGTGTTTTCTCCGCTGTCTCCGGGAAGCATTGAGAGAAAGCTCATAAAACACCTTTAGTGCGTAATTAGCTCAATCTGAGGTATAATTGTGCTTTCACTAACAGCAAAAGAACAACAGACTCAAGAAAGTCTACCGGAGGACAATGGAACATTAACAAGAACAAACTATTCTCTCCTCGCAACGAATCATCCTGCACAGAAGCCAAAGCCAGCTTGTTAGAGCTCCCTTCCTGAGTTCCTGGTTTAAAATCGAATACATACATTCAATGGACGTTACTCTTCTCTACTGTACTCTACTCACTAACGTGAACGTGAACTACCACACCGCAATTCTGCAATGACTAGAGTAAACATTAAAATAATGTGGGTTGTGTATAGTGGTCTGGTTTGGTTTGGCTATATACATGGTATGTAGGTACTTCTATTATATTATATATCCATCCATATATCATAAGTACTAACCAAGCTAAGGCTTGAAAGCAATGAACACAAAGGGAACATCAAATACAACTTTCCCTTGTTCCTAGTGTAAAGTGTAAACCAAAGAAAAGGGTTGAGAGAGAGAAACTAAACTGCAACTCAAACTAATACATAGTACTGTACTTGCTCTCTTTCCTATTGACTCCTCTCCCACTCTACACCTCACAACACTACTTTAGCCATTATTGCCTGCCTCTAAATAAGTATTTCATTAAATTGGTTGTTTCCCTTCAACTCAGCCTCTGAATAGCAAGATGAACGTCTATCAGCACACCATTCTCAGCAAGTGCTAAAATCATTTTAGTCATTGTCTTCTCTCCCAATGCTATCCACATAAAATAAATATGTATTAAATACAATACTAGAGATTCTACCACAATACCGATTACAGATATTATAACTTCAATGAAAGTAAAAAGTAAAAGCCAGTTCACTATCTGCGAGAAAGATTTTATAGCTTCTCCCCGACCTAAATGGTGCTAGTTATTAGCTCTATAAATAGACAAATTGCCTAGTATTGTACGTTTGGTGTTCTTTTAGCGTTTGCCAAATGCATAAGCTGGTGAACTGAAAACACTATGTCATATCATAAAAATACGGCTTTGCTGTATTGTATAATTTATTTATGTATTATTGTATGTTTTCACTAGACCATTAGAATTATATAGATTTAATTGCACAGTAAATAGCAATAATTAAATGAAAGTGGTGAAGAGTATTTATTGGTTTCGTTCATACCACTAGCTATTCCATTAGGTAGACAATGTAAAGCAAAGTAAGTGCATGTTATAGATGTAGGTATTTTATTTTGGCATGTAAATAGTAACGGCTGTACCATACTACTCAGTTTAGTCATCCCGGTGCATGTGGTTAGAGGCTATTTTCTAGCTTTTATTTTAATAATATGATGGTGTATGGGAACATTCACATTAGGAGATGGAGATACATAGAAAACATAACTATGTAGAATGTATGTAGGTAGTACATTACAAGTTTTAATACATAGAAAACGCAAAGTACAAAGTAGGATGTAGTGGAATATACTTCAAAAAACACAACAGAAGGAACTAGCCAACATGCATTACATTATAGTATGTTAGGTTAACAGAATTTGCACTCACACTCCAGAGTTGGATTTGTATAGTATTTCACTAGCTAAATACATATAGGTACTTACACACAATATGTATGCATACAAATTCTCTTCACTCAGCAATGTATTGCATTGCAATGCTCTTACTTTATATAGTTGGCACACTGCGGCTGTGTCTTTATTTAGTAATCAGAAATTCGACTCTACTTCTTGTGCCATGCTTCCTCGCTTCTGGCCAGACAGAGTCGAGTCTCTATGTTTTAGTTCTCTAGCTGGAATAGGTACATTAAAATTTTGTGTATATATCTACATATTCACTATTCAGCAATCCTCAAACCCAACATCAACATCACATCATCATGCTTTCCTGAGATTCATTCACCAACACACAACACTCGTAGCTGCTTGCATACATACAAATAACATCTCATTTCATTCTATGAAAACCGAACCCAAACCCAAACCCAAAGTTCAGATAGCTCGGCATAGTCCCTATGTTTCCTACGAATAGTACGACACATTCTATGTTTAAACATTGACACATATGTATACAAAACATAAACTCACACATACACGAGTGCATAATCATCATTATAAACCTAGAGCTATTCTCGTTGCAAACAGACACCACATTGTTCTTCAGAAAATGCTAATATTATTTATTTAAAGCAACCTTATGTAATCTATTATGAACAAATCTTACTCTTTCTCATTAGAGCTTCAATTAAACTTGCAGAAAGGATTGCCCAGTCCAGAGAGTCTGGATCTTTTAATTTTTTACATTCAGCTGGAATTACATTTTACCAGTAGGTAAGCAGAGAAATTGATTTGAATTACATAGTGCATGAATAATGAGCAATTTAGAGCAATCCGTAAGTACGAGATAAGCACCTTTAAAAACGTGATGAATGAAAAGGAATAAAGAGAGATAATAATACTTCTTGCTGCTTATAATACTTCTGTTCTGATCGGAACAGTATTGAGATAATCGCTGAGAAACCCCTACCCGTATATTTTATGGGAGAAAACAGTAATTTGTAGACTTTGAAGATCATTAGTCAAGTGAGAGTAGACAAGATACTACTCATCTATGTCGAAGAAGAGAGTTTGCCGGGAAAAATTTCTATCGGGGAAAGCATCCATCGGCAGTTATTACAAATGAGTTCACTTCTCATTTTATTTAACTCTCTTTCCACCAACACAGTTTCTGATCCTGAAGTCAATACCAGAGTTTTCGTTTCCACGTTGTCCCCTGCTCATGTCGCAATATTCCCAACGCAACTTCACAAAGTACATAGAAGTACCTTACGTTAGTGTTAGTGTGTATATACTATATACATACAAATGACAGCAATGAACGAATTTAGCATCCTGCACTGCACTAGTGTCTTGTCTTGCCTTGCACTACACGTCTTTCTTCAACTCATCGCTTTTCTTGGGCTGACGGGATATTCTCTGCTGTCTATGTCTGTGTCTGTTCTGTGTGCTCTTCCAGTTCATCCGACTTTCAGATCAGAACCCGATAGTGTCGAAGACGAAAAAAGTAATCACGTATCCCCATCTCATCTCATCAGTTCAACTGTTCAACTCAACCAGTATCCTACTAGTACGTACCAAAACCCAGTTCAGTTCACAATTCCTGAAATTCGTCCACATTTTCTCGAGCTCGTCTCATTCCCTTGTCAATCTGTCTTTCCTCCCTCTCTCATTTCATTTCTTATAATTCTTCCTCACTCCACTCGCCTTCTTTCAAGGAAAGTACCTCTCATGTCTTATGTTATTTTGCAACACGCGGATTGTATAGATAGGTATCTTACTATATACACATTACTTAGGTATGTTATGTAGGTGATCTGATCTGCTAAGAAGTAAGAAGGTATTTTGCTGATATACTGTTTTATAACTTTACTTTAGTACGCGATGTTACGCTTAAGTAGAAAATACCAAGTGTGCACTAAGGCAAATATTGCTTCTACTATATTATATAGGAAGAGAAAGCAGACCTCATTACCTTCTTCTTCTAACAGATTGAAAAAACGAACTCGGCATCAGCTACGGCATACAAAATACACTTAAATTATTGAAAATAATCACGTCTGCCTTTTTACACGATTCTTCAGTTCAAATTCAATGCCAGAACCAATGTACTTTCCTTCTGAATTCATTGTCAGTTCGACTGTCTTTCATTACTCATTACTTTCCTTCTGCATGTAGCGCACCGTTTCCGTATTAACAATTTAAATTCATTATGTAGTCTAAATCCCATCCAACTGACAAGCCATCAAGTTGTGTCAGCTCAAATATTGCCAAGTCTATAGATAAGTAATCGTAGGAAGTTTATCTTTTGGCAATTATTTCTACTGGAGCAGTAACTATATATATGTACATATAGGTCTGTGCTTCCCAGCATCGAGTTTGTGGCTTTTTGGATCAAAAAATATCCTGACTCCAGATCAGGATATTAAATAAAATAATAACGCAATGGACAATAGTATTACAACCTTAGTAAGTCAAAATGCCTGACGCCTGAGGCGATTAAATTAGAACAATAAGGTAGAAGTGTTAAAACAAAGCGAACATATAGGGTATGTGGCAATGGTATAAAAATATTGTCTTCATAGAAGCAGGAATATTAATTTTTTTAATAGATCAGTAAATGAAGATCTAGAAACAAAAAATAGGAATGTATTATTACGAGTCTACTGAAGCACTATTTATTAAATACAGGCAAGGCAAGGTATACCTCTCTTTATTTAACAATGAATACAATAGAGAATACCTAGCCAGTCTGCTTACATTTTCTACTCATAATATATAGTATGAAGTAGCTGCTGGGTTTTTGCAGAATTTCTACTCACGCTTTTGCACACCTTATAATAATCCATATTTTTATGGCCCTGTTGTTGTTTTCATATCCGAGAGAATTGAGAATCACTTAGACATGAAGCATGAAACAAATACTTTATTGCTTCTCATGAGGAATTGCACGCACGCATCAACTAATTGGTTTTGCTATAAAAGGCTTAATGTTGCAGTCGCTGTGTAAAATTCTACATCATATGAAAATTGTTAGAATATATTTCGTTCCAAATAAAGTTTGCATCTCAAAATTCTTCAACACTCCTAAGTAATTAATGAAACACTACTTTCACTTTTATTAACATAAATATCCAGCTTAGCTTGCAAACTCAGAGAAAGCAAATGGGAGTGAGCTTGAATTTTGCAACTATAGCTATCATACAATTGAGCAGGAATCGACGGTATTGGAAGATTACAGGATGACAGCGAGATGTATAATAGTTATGTGTCCAGACTTGTGAAGTAAGGATCAAAAGTGAAATTGTTCGATTGAAATTTACGAGCCTGGCATGGGTACTCCCTTCAACAATCAGCACTGATACACTCAGTTATTTATTCATAACGTGCTTTGAATGAATTGCTAAATCTGCCAGTCTATTCATGAATAGCAATATTTCATATTTGTTTGTTCCACCCTACCTTCCTCTCCTTTTCCTGTTTCTGATTCTTTTTACCTAACGCTTTCACTCTGTACTCAGCACAGTCGACGCTTGGCAAGTGTATCAGACAAGGCTTGGCATTATTTTAGTCGATGGGTATTCTCCTGAAATAGAAAAGAACTTTCGCTATTTGCAGTCAGAGAGAATATGAAATGAACAATACGCACATCTGCATTAGGAACCACATGCTGTGATTTTTTAACTATAACGTGGCTATTCCCATATATCTAGTATCTGCATACTAATATTAATTAATGCATTGTAGATACTACATAAATGTAGAGTATACATACCTTTAGACAACTAAGCTGAACTTTAAAAGCCAGGCAGTTAATCGACTTGAGAGAGACTTTTCTCGTAATGGTATGCAGGGTTATATAAGCATGAAGAAGTACTTTCACCGAAGAGTCCCCATCGATTTTGAATAGACATTTTCTTATTTAGCTTATGTACATATAACAGCCAGAGCCAGAACAGAATGCAAACACTACTTATGTTATAATCACTCCAAGCGGAAATTTGCTTCCGATTCAGATAAAGTATATGAAAGAAAATGTAAAGAAACAGTCAGCCATATTTCCAACAATAACAAAAGAAAACAAAGAACTTTCATACGTAATAAAGCATAGTTAATCATTATAGCCTGCCCTGGTCGTAATATGAGGCATGCACGTATAAAGTAACGCGTTTGAACCTCCCCTGAGATACACGAAGACGATGTCCCCAGTCCCCAAAGTATTAAAAGTTACGCATAGCTATTTGGTTACGATTACTCCCTCAGCTAAAATCGTAACGTAATATGTGCACAGTTCCTATAAAGAGCAGAATCTAAAGTATACCTATACAGCAGGTCCATTTATCCAGGAAATGGATAACCTTCTATTTTATTTTTCCCACATCAATACTACTCACCCTTGCATCTTTTCTACATTTCGCAGGATATTTGGATTTCATTTAATAATTCTCTTTTTATACATACAACTGATTTATTGAAAAATGAATGAGTGAAAGTAAAAGAGAAAGTTTGTGTATTTTAATAAATAAATATACGTCGCATTAAACAGTGCCAAAATCAATGCATCATTTCATCTTACTGGGGTATACAACAGTATTGTGAAAGATCTGTCTATTGACATTGACATGTCTCGACATATTTAAAACATTCCCAATAATGTACGCGTGTGTAAATATGTATAATGGAAGTAATAGGCTACACGACCTTTCTGCAGCTCAAATTGCAAAGGTGCATGTATATACCCTACTTTAGGCATGAATACAGTTTGTTTTGTAGTTATTATTATATGAAGGATAAATATAGCACTACAACATGAAACTCAACTATACAATGTATCTATTCAAGGATCTGTGTCAGTTGTGCCGCATTTCTACTTCTGCCTCACTCTTTCTTCTGCTCTATGCACTTAAAATTTTTAGCCCGACTCAAGAACCCTTTGTGGGCTTATGGAACGCCTCTGTCTGTGTTGGAGATTAACCATGATTAGCATAAGTAACAAAATGGAAAGTTGAAGAAAGCAATTAAATATTCGTTCTACATACGTTGAAAATTAGTTAGCAAATTACGTTTATGAGCAACATTGTAGTTTGCTTTGCGTACTCGTTCGAAATTCGATAGTGAACGAACACCATACCAAATGCATACCACATTTAAACGTTTTACAGCTCCAAATGCCTACCTTTTATTTGCTTACCAATACAAAAACCTAGATGTGAAGTACTTTGCATAGATATGCCTCTAATTGTAACATACATTGCTATAAACTATAAATGTGTAATTAAAATTAGTATATCAAGCTAATCAACGAGTGCGGCCGGTACATGCGGAGTAGATGTCTAAGTACCAGTAGGTGCTTATCACTTACCCAGATATGACTTAGCTACTATGTAGCGCCATAACATTAAAATCTATTTGATTCTAGAAGTAGGAATCGTGCGACGCAATTATTATTACAAATTGGCATTCCACTCCGTTACATAACATTTAGTATTAGGCCTTGGTGTATGCAGTTTCTAATTTCTAATCCTTATAATGCATGTAGAAAGAAGCAGTATCAAATTGTAAGTAAGAAATGTGAATAAGTGTGCGATAGGCTATAGCTATGTTTGGAAAGCACAAGATGAAACGTGTGCATGTGAAAATGCTTTCTGTACATACAACATTGACAGTTCAGAGAACTCTCGGAGCTTTAATATTAGAGAAGGAATGAGTAGTATATACTACATAGCTTAAGTTACGCTAGTTTCATCTTACTTAGCTGGAAATAAGTATAGGGCACGACTAGACGGGTAGTCAAAGTCAAGTCAGCAAGCTTGAGCGAAAAATGTATAAAATTTTTGTTGATGATCAGCGACATGCGCTGATCCATTTCCGCGTGCGGCACAGAAGCCTGCTGTTGTTTAAGCTTCCTATTCAACTGTACGTAGTTTGCTTTGCTATTACATGGCCTGCACTGCCTAGAATTTCCTCACTACGGCAAGCTACTACGAACAATCCGATTTTGCCCGAGCCACTGTCGCAAAAACTTCCTCAAACCTACCCGTTTTTCCACACACACATTCATACTCATACGCGAACACGGCACAACACTAAAAATAGCTAGTGTCCGTATGTTTGTTCCTATTTACTTGCATCCGATCCGTAGCTCACCATCACCATAGCCTACATTACCTGCTCCCTACTTGAATTTCGTGAATCTATTAGAATGCACATTAAATTTATCTTTACTAATGTCTAATAATATTCAACCCACTTTCTTGTGCAATCGCAAATCACAAATTCGACAATTATTTCCCCTCCCTCAAAATCTCTCATCGATATTTCTTCGTTTGTTTGTGGGATATCACATCAGTGAAGTGATCTCAACCAGTACCAGTGACTTTGCTCATACCACAACCACAGCTCCTTATTACGTAGACTTTCAAATATTATAAGCTCATCCCTATTTCGCAACCTAACGTAACCTGCCTAACGTAATCACTATTTACATTTTCACATTACAAACACAACAGACTCACTCCACTCACGTCAACTCAGGTTTTATTTTCTACATATCCTGTTACCGGTTATTGAGCTGTTAACCTGTCAAAGAGAAAGCAAGGTACATACGTACAAATACAATACAATACACGAAGAAAGGTAAACCAAACTAATAGAATACCTAGTTACACGAACATACATCCAACTTTAGTACTTACTTTGTCTTCTAAACATATGGTTGTGCTATCTTTTCAGCTAAATAAATAAAACCACACGAAACAATGGAAAAACGGCTGAAAGTGAACAACATTTAATTTTTGGTATGATTAACTAACTCTTATACTGTACAGATAGTCCGTTTGCACCAGTCTTTCAATCTCTATTTCTTTCCTACAACCAAAAACTAACCATATACAGTGTTCCATATAATTTACTTTCACTACGTAGTAAAATCCATTCACATATTTTAGTTTAGAGTTTAGACACAAAAGGATTACTTAGCTTCAGACAGACTGAGTAAACTACACATAGCCCTTGATTCTGATTTGTAGTGTTAGTATAAAATACATACATACATTACTTACATATATCTGTACTTAGTACATACAAAGAGTATATAATAAATAGTAGACACATTATGCAAGCAAACTCAGGAATAACGACCAAACCAGACCAACTACCTACCATACCACCATCAGTACATTACATTACGACTCGTTTGGTCTGGCAAGCATTACAGGCCAGTGGCCAAGATACAATAGGCCAGGCCAGGCCAGGCCACATAGTGAAAAGTTCGATCAAACGACCTACCTCCTCTACATTACCTTAACAACTACTATTCTGCAGAGTATCACATATCTCAATATGTAATAAAGCACCTAGCCTTCCACTTTCTATTTTACCTACTACAGAGTAAACGAGCGTCAAGCATGAACTCAACTCAACCAATTTGACTTTCCTAACTCGGATCAGCTCCCTAAACCTGAGGCAAAGCAAATCAATCCCATCAAAAGTACCAAATATGCATTGTATTTGTAATATCAGATTGGTTCTCACATTTCCCGTCCCCGAATCCGGCAATATCCTAATTCCCTACGTTGCCATTCTCCAGCTCCATAATACTATACTAAAGCTTTAACCTACAGCATAAAATTGCTTTCTCTTCCTCTCAAAATACTCAAACACTCCTACCTACTTACTGTACTTACCATTACCAGTCGCACTACGTCTTTTACACGTTTTATACCTTGATCATTTACTTTCCTATCAAAAATAATTATAGATACAATTTGGGGCAGTTTAACTAGCTCCATATAGTATAACACATCAGCAGAAGACTTCCATATACAATGACTCACAAAGTACATACACGTTTACCGTTTACGCACATCCCATTCTGATAACACAATCTCAATACAATGCGTACATAAAATAAACACAACTTATTTAGGAGCATAACATAAAGAAAATTACATTCTTCTGGGCAGGTTACTGCATTAGAGACCAAACACTTGCAAATTACAATCCTACACTATTTTCTTCTTTAAATTCCACAAAATTCTATTTTCCCGATTAAATTGTCCCTTAGCAAGTTGGCGAACTTGGTTTCATTTTTTATTGACCTTAGGTAAACAGATTTTGAGATCTTTTTTAAAAAATCATTAACACTTCTATCAAAAGTGAAAGCACTTCCTTATTTACCTAATGACACGCAGCCAGAGCCACACCAGACACATATAAGTAAACACATGGTTTTCCTAAAAGCTCAGATGGTGGAAATGGATATCTACTACCTACTGATAAAGAGAGAATATGACTAGACTACACCAGACCACTACACTAGGAAGATAATAATAAATAGTGAAAGTTAGTCCTCTCTATGTCCACACACACGCCACATATGTACTATTATACTAACACTTACCGACAAAATAAACGTCATCATCAAAAAGGAGAACAAACTGACACATGCAGTAACGTAACATCCTACCTCATCACGTCTTTTGTCATTTGGACAGCACAACTGTGTGAGTGATATGATACGACTGTGAGCTAAACTGATCTTTCAACGCTGGATATCATATTATCTTCCTTATTTATACTTACACCGCTCAGCTACCAAATTCACACAAAAAGAAAGTACAAGGGGAAACTACAAAAGTAAGTTTGCAAAGTTGGACGCGTCCACACAGCGTCATAATCCAGGTTTACTTTCTTTTCATACCTCTTTCTTATTATAAATGTATTTATGTACCACAGTTTCTAAATAATATCTTCAATATTGAATTAAATGCCGTGCTTTCCCTTGCATGTGAATTGCTTTCTAAATTCTTAAGCTTGCTAAAGGAATAGTTGTAAGTACATTTACTCGTACCCATGTATTTTAGTATTTTCTCAAATAAATTATTTTTCTGCCTCTCCCCTTATACGTCCATTGGACTGTGAAAGTCAAGATATGGCAATGGAGCACGTAGACTCCATAAATAGAAAGTAATTTAATATTTCAGATGCACATAGTAATGTAGCCAAAGCCAACACATTAGTAGAGCCTGAATGGACTATTATATCTAGTACAGCATTGAAATCAAACCAACCCAACCAGGAAGCAACGTTAAGTTACAAAAATGCTTGGTAGTATATCGAACAGAACCTTTATAATGTGATGTGTATTTGTACAGTATAGCTCTTTGCTTTCTTTTCTTAACCTCATCAATCGAGCTAGTCAAAGGGGAAAACCTCAACTTGTCTTCTCACCCAGTAATTTCATATATTTCCTACGCTATTAATATTGCCATCCTGCCTACCTGGCCTGCTATGCCTAGAGGAAGAATCAATGCATTATAGCAGAACGTTACTTTTTAGAAGAAATTAGAAAATGTCAAAATCTGACTTTTACTAGATAACATTTCCTTACCTTTGTTCTCGGTATATCAGCAAAATAAAGCCTTCCAATGCACCAATTCAATAGAAGGGGAATGCCACTTCCGTGAAGTACATAAGTACATACTAGTACGCATACGGCCTTTAATAACACTAACACTCCTACCTTTCCTTTCACTATACAGTTAATACAAGTATATTCGGTTATAAAGGAATCCGCCCTTCTGTCACCTCATTTCTGGTCTGGTTTGGCTTTGGCTCACTTCAGTGAAAAATCAAATCCCATTCAGCACGATTTCAATTGGATTGTACAATCCCATTTCGATAAAAGCAGGCTGAATCTGGCCTGACCAGCCAACTAATGTATTTAGCTACAATCTAACAAGATACACTACACTGTAGGTACCTGCCGTTCAGAAATCAGGCATAAGTACATTGCATGTCAGACTAGCCTATAAAGTCCAGTATAAAGCTTTCACTAACAATAATTAATATACATCCATTACTCAATTGTATTTGGAGCTGCCTTGAAATATTTACATGCACACAGGAGCATCTGTAGCATACTAGAAAACCTACGTATCTGTATCTAGTATCATAATGTACTTTTATCATTTAAATACTTTGTATTGTATTTGAAAGTTCGTGTATTGACACAGAGATAAAGGCGCTTATGTACATTATCTAGAAGTTATCAACAATTTCTCATATTAGTAACATCATAAAGCATTGAACTGAATGGTCGTGACTGTGCTACCACAGACAAAACTTGAGTTTCTACGCAAAGTGGGTTTACCACATAGTTCAACAAATAACTATACAGAGATAATGAGACAAGCTGTTCAGTCCTTGCCTTGCTGAAGTCCTGTGCCTTGTTACTGTTCACAGTTATGTCAAAGTCATCCATTTTTGCCCTAACCACTAAGGCAAGCTTTACTATACATTGCATTACATACTTGGTAGTTGTATTGTATCCTTGTGTGTAACGCATTTAGTATTTATTTACGGTAAGGTTAGTGGGAGAGCCAACAGATACTGACGAAAGTAGAAAGTAAAGTAAAGTAAGTAGATATTATAAGTTTAAGAAAAAAAGTGAAGGTGTCTACTATATCAGACGATACCACACCACACCACACCAGGCCAGGAAGGGAGGGCAAGGCAAGAGCTAGACTAGAACTAGAGAAAGAAGAAATACAAGTTTATACCATGGCTACACATTTAGATAATGGGAAACAAAACTTTGCCTTAGCTCAGATGGAAATAAACGAGCGAATGTCTGTAGTTGAGACAAACTCAGTAAGGAAGTCCAATAGGGAGAGTAAGAGTAGTGTATAAGAGAACGAGTATGAACGGGGAAAGTTGGTGAAAAGAGTCAAGGGAGAAATAGAAAGGAAGAGACGTTGAAGAAAAGTAACGACGCGGCTCGCACATTAAGACTCTCTTATGTACCGTCCATTTTACTCTGGGTTCAAAGAAAAGGCAAGCGCGAGACAGGGCAATGATTCGGGATAATTTAACACTGGTCCAAAAAAGAGAGACTTTGGAAAATAATGCGGTAGGTTTAAACGAGACTGATTCAAAGTAACGAATTTACTTCCTAAATAAACTGGCTTTCATCTCTATACTAATCACTCTGCTTCATTCCAGACTTTCTGTTTATCTTTCTATTCTACTCTCTCCTCTTTCTCCTTCTCCCTCACTTTCTCTGTTGAGTCGAGTACAATCCTAAATGGAAGCAACCAATCGAATAATCCGAAATAGAGTTTATAATCTGTACACATTCTATATATGCTTTCCCTTACTCAAGTAAGTACGTAACATTGGTTTACGTTTACGTTTAGAATGAGTTTCCGCCAGAGTCGAATGTTTAAGTAAGTAGCTTTAGCTTAGGTAGATTATTAATTCCTTATGAGTCTTATGAGTGAGTAGATAGCAATTGTTCCTGGCTTGGCTGGGCCTGGCTTGCACTAGATTCGTTGAGTTGATTTAAGCTATGTAGCTATTTATTTTCAATCTATTTGTACACATGAGAAAGTCCATCTCCATCTCTAAATTTGGGTTTCTGATTTAGTTTCCTTTCCTAGGGTGGGGGCTAGCAAGCATCCCAAGCCGAAATGAACGTTTGCTTTAAAAAGTTAAAGTCTAACGCCACTAGAATAAGCAAACAGGCTTTAGAATTACTTATGTATGTAGCTACCTATATATAGCTTACGTACTTTGCTTTCTCTTTATAAGAATTCACAATGCATTGTGTGTAGTCCAGTTGGCTTTGGATAGTTTCAACTCTTCGTACCGCTACCTCAAGGCAGAATTTATTGATGAGATATAAATCCTTGAAATAGTAGGGAAAAGGCCTAAGCATAGCATCAAATTATTTCTCATAAAACCAAGATAAGAAAAAGTTCTGAATCCTTATTTATGAGGGAGATAATAGGAAGTACATTCACGTCTAATTACATGCCAGGGAGCTTGATCTTCCATTTCCAGTAAAAGAGAAAACAAGAAAAGCACTACAACACTGTTCTCTTCGTTTCTCTTCTAGTCAAATACTAGTAGTAGGAGTCTGCAAACTTTGTTAGTGCAAAGCAAGGAAAAGAAAAAAGTCATGCCAAGAATGGTCGGTTACTTTCGTTTGCTTTTCCTCGCTTTGGCTTTCCTTTCCTAAGCATACTACATACATAGTACTATGTATGTAGTACGGAGAGGAGAGAGTATAGCATAGCAGCAGCCACTGGTCTCTTTCTCTCTTAAAGTGAAGCTGCAGGCCCATCATCCTATGATAGAAAAGGAAAGGGAACACACACAGTGGGTGGCATTTTCCTGTAAAAATCAATACGTGGAGGAGTGGAGTCCGGAAAATCGAGACTCTGCGGAAAAGAATACGGAATGAAACCAAAAACGGCACAAGAAATTCTAACCAACTCAGTCAAATTAAACTCGTCTCCAGATCTGAGTGAACCCTTTAGTTTAGAACACTAGTATCACTTTGCTCATCATCACCTTCCTAAAAGCTTCGTTTGTATTCTCTATCCATTTCTTTCTTTCTCTTTCCTCCCCTTCTGCTTATGCATAATAAAACAACATCAACTGGTATGGCCTGGTCTGGTCTGCCATGCCAGGCACCACTGCCTTTATCGAATCAACTTAATTTACCTAATTGATCATCATAATTTCTCCAATAATATGCCTAGCTCACTCATTCACTCGTAAAAGTTAAAACTGCCTCCTTTCTCCAGCTAATTGTCTAAATCTGAATTCATCAAAATATAATTTAACAGAGTGCTAGTAGAAAAGTATGCACTTGCATACATTATACATTATACATACTCAGTACTAACAGTCAAACACAATTATATTGTACAGTCAAGCCAGCCATCAGCAGCAGTGTAGTTCTGATTGCATGTTCCGCTTCCTTGCTTGCCACCGGTCATTCATTCATACATTTCACAGGAAGAGTAAATGTCTAAACTCAGACATTGACACGCTAACGTAACGTGTACTGCCTTTACGCTTAATCCATATTTCACAAAGGGCAGTGGGTCCACTTCACTTCACCCATTTCCCCCTTTATAAATAATAATAATACCCTACCTTATTTATACGCTTAAATAGCCACCACATTTCTTTCTCTGTAGTGTAGACAGACCCTGAGCTAAGAATATCCATTCATTCGCTTTCCATTTTACAACTATGTGCCTTATCGTGCATAGAGTACCTATCAATGAGAAAATACATTACATGATATGATAAACTGAATTTTGAAAATTAATTGAACTAATTCTCACTTTCACTACCTATATAACAAGTCGATAATGAACAATGAATGTACGAGTATATAATAATCATTTCCTAACTGCCATTTTTACCATTTATAGGAAAATGAACAGTCCTAGGATAATGGAATCCTGCTTTACGACTACGACCCTTCATCACTGGAATGGAATCTCAACAAACATAAATCGTGATGGGAATTTAATTACTATCTACAGGTATAGCACCACTTTCACTATACTTTCACTTTCATACTTACTTTCACAACAACACATTTGTATCGTTTCAATTTAATTATTAATTTCAAGCTGAGGCAATTAAGGAAGGACTCATCTATATTTCACCATACGTTCCACAGCCTATTTATAAGTATATAATGCGATTAATTGGCGATTTGGCCATTTTAATTTCATATTAAGCAAAATATAGTATGAATATAAATTAAATTATGGCCCATAACTTTTTTTCATTTGCATCGTTCTATAAAACTCGAAACCAAATTCCCATCCTTTGAAATAAGTTAGGTATCTTATAAAGGATTCCTTTCAAATTGTGCTGAGAAAAATACTTCCTAAGTAGATAGAATAATGTTTAGCTAGCAAAATGAATGTTCCTTTCCTAATATTCAAAATATTAGGCTCAATGTAGTAATATAATGATAGAACCCATTTTCCTATAGGCATCTATCTATCATCACATCACATAAATCGCATCAGAAACATTAAAGATTCCCCTCGCTAAAGTGTAGTACCATATTACATAGAAGAGAAGATAATGGCTCTTGTAATGAGAATAAGTTTGCGAACTAAAAGTATCTAACAGTAATAGTACAGTGTTATGAAATGGCTGATCTTGCATTTTTGTATAATATTCCACTTTCCCTTCCCTATTTTCGGAGTTTCCCTACAGCTCAGATCAAATGTGTTAGTAGATTTGGGATCTCTAGTTTAATCGACCTTTAAAAAGTTATGCATTTTGATACTATTACGACCTCCCCTAGTTGTAACTTTCCAAAGAATTAGAATTCCATTCCATTTTGAATATGAAAGCAAAAAATCAGCTAATTCTAAGGTAATAAATAGCTATTATGGCCTTATCTTTTATACTTTATAGTATTAATTAGTTTCTTTTGCAAATAATGTTCCAAATCAGCATTCTGCACACAGCTCATTGCAATATTAAAAGGATTTATTAATAAGAATATACGCAAATGTGTGCAATAACATTTAAGCCCCGAAAGAGAAAGCAAAACGCATGTTATCAACTATTATGTGTAGCATAGAAGGGAACATGTATGTATTGCCTCAGTGAAAGCACAAAGCTCGGTAAATAGTAAAATCAATCTTATTTTGCAAAGCTAGATGAATGGAATACGGTAAACCGAGAAAACCACCAACAAAGTAGAATGCAGCGAATCAGGTACCAAGTACCCATATTTAAATCAGTAGAGTGCCTTTGACCTACAGTGAATATTTAATAGAGTAGTCAGGTAAAAGGGACATGTTGTGTCTTACAATAAATTCACTTAGTCATTGAATTATTTAAACTGGTAGGAGACCACGCTGAGAACTTCAGCATCAGACAGACTGTGTTTACCCAAGATTTTAGCTAGAAGCTTTCTGCACCGAATACACTTTCTCAAAAAATTGCCACATCAAATGCAAGCTATAAACCTACGCGTGGAAGTCAAACTCCTTTAGTTGCCCTGTACGCACCTCACGACTACGACCTTAGGAGTCTAGAGCTAACAAATAGAGATGTGTGAGCAGCAACCAGGTCTAAATATATAAGCATTTACATACCTTTCACCTCACCTCTATAATTTTCCCAATAGGAAATCGCCAGACTTGTACTACACAGTTTCCCTACTCGTGTAGTTGGACACGCTCCATTTGTAAATAGAGTGAAGCGTGATTGTAGCGGATCGTGATCTTGGTTGTTTTTATTTCTACCTAAAGCTTCTTTTAAATTGCACCATTATCTGCCTAGAGAAATAAATTTTGCAACACTACCAGTAATGTCCCTACATAGATCCAATTTGAATCAATTCTTGAATTTTATTTTTTCAGGAAAGGAGGACAGGACGATCCAGGAAGGGGAAGTTGAAAATAAGGAAAATCGAGGATGCTAATATGGGAAATGGAACCCTGGGTAAGAGAAAACAATACGAAATATTTTTCCGACGAGGACTAATATTACTTTACTCAAAATGCATGGAAATGGATAAAGTTTCCAAAAAGAGGAGTGGAAAACTTTGGTGAGCTGAAGCTGAACTCGTGAGTAGTTCGTGCCGCATGATGGTACCTACTACTACTACCTACTACTACAATGTACTACTTTGTATTAGGCTAGTGCTCTGGAAGAATGTAATAGTCAGTCACCGACAGAACAGAAAGTAATGTAAGCGAACTAGGAACTTGCAAGCAACTCGCGGACGAAGGAAGAGAACAGAGCATGGTTCCCGTAAAACGTCTTGTGTTTAGTACTCTTCGACTGTTCCGCACTACAACACACCACACTCTCCGTACTCCATAAGCTCAGTTTTCGCAGAGCTTAATTTGGCAATTGTTAGTGTTTGGGGGGTCGTAGAGCTCTCAAGTCTTTAATAGGTTCACATGCCGGCTCACGGATATATTTTCAGTCCTGAGGGGTTCCAACTCATGTTGGCGAACGAAGAAAGCATGCAAGTAGACAGTGCAACAAAGAAAGAAGGAAGACAGCCGTGCCAAGCCAAGCCATGACAAAATCAAGCCAACCTGCAACACTACTACATATTCACTACATATACCTACAAGTATACATACATATACCTATCTACAATATGTGGTTTCTTACAGATGGATACAATGTGAGAGTGGAGTGAAGTATATAACTATCCAAGTATCCAAGACAAGAACAGAACAACTAACTAACTATACGACGAAACTTAGTACCGAACCTCCTAAAGAAAGAACAAGTCAAATCCTAGCCAATTCCGCCCAGTAGTGTCTCAGTTTTCATTTGGCTTTGGCCAACTGTGACGTCATTACGAAGATCAACTCGACTCTTTAGATGGTTATCTATACCTAGCCCAGATGAACCTATTTACTGTTAACAACGTACATATACCACCACCACATATCTTATATCCCAACACCACACCACTTTCTTCCATGAATTTTTTTCATCCATGTGTTTACCTTAAGATTACAATTACGCTGGGTTTATATAAATCCATACGGATTAACAGAAACATACATGCACCTACTTTAAGTTATAATATTACTCAAGTGTAAAACTGGGTTAACCTATAACTACGAACGCAGCTATTACTTAAGAGTGCTCCTGTCCTGACTTCAACTTGGATTCTCACTGACATCACTAACAAATGCCTTCAGCTTTAGCTGGCTGAAACCGGGCCAAATTTCTGTTTAAATGTATTTGGTCCCCTTCAACCAGCTGTAGTTGGCATTGCAATCATCGTCTCCAATGTCTACAACTCCTTGCCTACCAGAGGCACTCAGCATTCTTCCAAGACGAAAGGATTAACTTCACAAACACAAACAGACAGCATTTCTACAGATTGACATAGTGAGCTTTAAAGTCTAATCACTCCAAAAACGTCCAAAGCTCAAGCTACTCTACAATCATTAAAATTCCCTTATTCATTTTCTCAGCTCCTTTCTTTTAGTACCTCCGCTGCAACGATTTACTGTTAACTTTCTCCAGCTACCCATTTATACTGAAATGAAATGTAAAGAGACTGTCTATCTTGTCTACCCTACTCAAAAAATCTGCATTTATATACACTGTTTTATTTTTCATATATTTTATATTATAACGAGTTCCCTTATTTTTTTGAAATATACATATTTGTACTTTCCCTCAGCACGTCCCTTTTCCCCTTATGTGCGTAATCTAAGTATGTGCGAAAGTTTGTAAAATATTAATTTACAGCTACTAAGTCCCTTACCTACAACCTATGTAATATAGTATGATGTGTACATTTCATTGAAAAGGTTATCAGATTGTTTTAGAAATATGAGTACCATTATATGTATCCTTGTCATCGTATTCATTGTTTATAAATGCGGAAAAATAATTCCAGTGCAGTATTGAAAGTTTACAACCAAATCATATCTTTCCATTCTGCCTGAAATACCCTAAATTTCAAATTGAGGACCTGCTATCGACTTTGAAATATTCAGCATTAAAATAGCCAAAAATGGTCTTTAATGGGATAAGAGTGGAAACATAATCTACCAACCAAAGTATGTCTAGTAAAGTATAGTTATAAATGACTTGCTTATGCACACAGATAAAAAAAATAAACTAGCCGTACTTGACTCACTGTCTCTAGTATTTTAGATATGGACTTTTTAGTTTGAAGAAATTACTTTGTATCGTTTCATGCTCCTATACCCCTTCTTCAACAAATAAAAATGATCCGTTAAAGCATACTTTCCATACATACTTTCTAATAGTTGCTGTCCCTTCCTTTCTATGTAACCTATGTGCTATGAACCCGGGCAAGTTATATGTGCGAATACTGTACCAAATCTTTATCTTAACAACTGTAGCTGAATGCGAATTGATTTCTGAAAGTGACAATGCGAATCAATAAATACAAAATAATGCCTTGCCTATTTCTTTCATTTCCAACTTAGATTTTGCCTCGTTGTATGTCTACAATACGTGTTATACTCACTTCATCCTAGCATACTAGAAATTGTGGCATAGCATATGTTTGTAAATGTGGAATATTAAATTCTTATACAAGGAAAAATATAAGTATCCACTCTGAAACAGTAGAGTACAAGTGGTCTTCAAAACACCTTTCTACTTTTCAATGACAAATGCATATTGTCCCCTACATCAAAAGCAGCAAAATAATAACCAACCAAAAATTAATTATGAACAATACGAGGCCAGTTTTCCATTGTTTTATGATAGGACATTATGTTGGGAATGGGAGGGATTGCAATACTACTGTATTCTACTGTTGCAATTGTCCGTGCTGCTTTATACAGTAATTTCTAAGATTACTGCTTTTACAATCAAATACAAGAAGTAATTTAAAACTGCTATCTAGATTTCTGTACATACAGCGTACCTTATGAAGAGTAGAATTAGCATGCAATGGAAATTAAATCAAAACGTTCTGTGATTCTCTATAGGAATTTTGCTGACGAAGCAAATGTAGGAATTAAAACAGTAGTAATCCAAGAATGAATCTAAAATAGTAAAATTGGGTCGATGGTAATAATACTCCCATTTGTAAAAATATGTATCAAAAACTAACTGGTCGTTATGTAATATAAACCTGCCTACTAAATAGTTAAGCTAATATGGAGCTTAGTTTGCTTAGATTACGATTGTAGAAGCCAATATCTATTAAATATAATCAATATTTATCCAAAGTCTAACCTATCCAAAAACTATAATACTAAAAAAATGTCATATCAAATACACTACACTTGTTCGACTAAGCAAAGGAGAATCCCAATTATTTATCTTACCTTGGATTTCCTCTTAAAGCTGCGAAATGAAGGCAGTTGAAGCCGTTATTATTTGTCAACGTCACGTCTGCATGATGATCCAAAAGCAGTGACAGCATATCATCGCGCTTCTTGCTTATCTGTAGTAAACAAAACTTTTGCATAAGTACATGGTCAACCCAGGCCCATTACCTAACTGAATAATATTTTATAATAAACTCACCGTGTCGTGGCTAAAACAGAAGGGTTACATTAGTTATTGATCCACCTCGAAATATATCTTGGAACATCAAACTTTCACCACGATTTACAATTCGTGGAAAACAATTAATTGAAAATATACTATATGACTTAAATTATGTAGGCCAATTTTCATTTCACCACTGTATGTAAAAGCAAACAAGGTTATAATATCACTGAACCACGAGCTCATAATAATTCCAATATTATACTAATAAATGCAAAATATTTTGTGCAGATGCCCTTGCAACTAACTGTGTCAAATCACAAAAAATTCCGTAAGCAAAAAATGGTGAGAGTTTCATATTTTAGAGCACATGAATATATTTCGCAGAGGATCAATAACTGATAATAACCTTGGCGTATCTCCTTCAGCATCCTGAAATAAATAAAATTTACCCATTAGTAATTGCAAAATAATTGTACTTGGATAGTCATACAAAATAACTTATAAGTACATAATATAAAATAATCTATTCCAAAAAATTACTGAAAAGAATTGTTTTTACAAACAACAGATAAGACCAATTATACTTCCTTTAATATTCTTTGTGGATTAATCAATATTGAAGATCCCCGTTAATTACCTGCAGTGATGGGTGACATCCTAAGCGAAGTAAAGTTCTGACGACTCCTAAATGGCCTTTGTTGACTCCTATGTGAAGAGCAGTTTGTCTCCTCTTATTTCTCACATTCAGGTCTGCTCCAGCTTGGGCAAGCATTTCAATTACTGTGGGTTCATCTCCAAATGACGCGTGATGTATAGCCCTAAAGTTAAACATAAAATAGTCATACGATTAGCATGTCTATCTATTGTTTAAGTAATAGCCAACGCTTTATTACTTGTAGTACATAATGAAGTACACGAAATTGCTTTTTGAACTAACCTGTCGCCATCCTTGTCTTCAATCTCAGGATCTGCTCCTTGACTTAAAAGGATTCTAATTACTTCTAAATGTCCATTTTGACCTACATTGGAAAAAATATTTTGGTTGTTTGAATAAGGCTTATACAATTCGTTCGGTCCGTAATTCAAAAACACAATTTTCTTACTTGCTGCTTGAAGAGCTGTATGTCCAGAAAATACTCCATTTACGTCACATTCTCCCCTTTTCAGCAACTAATAACAAAAATAAATTAGCTATGATAGTTTAATTTGTGACATGTTAACATTGACAGTATTATGAGCTCGTTGCGTGCATTTTATTGTATGTATTTTTATGCCACGGTGTTGACTATATCATGCTTATAGTAGAGTTGTCGCTCCAATTAATACCATGTAAATCACAGTCATTGTTATTACATACTAATACATACCTCTTCGCATTTCTGGAAGTCTCCGTTTGCTGCTGCCTTTACTAGCTCTTCATTCACATCCCCAGTGACATGATTCTCGAACAACTTCTTTAGTAGAGCACTAAGCCTCTCTTTAAAATATACCACAAACAATTGTATTTAACAAGAATGCTAAGTTAATATTTAAGCTACTATTGGATTTCATTAATCTACCTCCACTAGAAGATCCAGGTAAGGAACCATCAGACGATGCCACTTTAGTAACTGCAGCAGGATTGTATGTCCAACATGTTCCGCATACTTCAACCTTAAGATCATTGTCGTGGTATATTTGCTGAACTCGTCCAATTCGTCCAAGTGTCTACAATTTATAAAATATATTCATAACATTAACATTGTGATTATAATATCACTTCCTCAATGTGCTTAAAGCGTCGAATAAAATCTAAAATACAGATGTTGTAATATATAAAATGGATAGCAATGAGGCAAATGTTAAATGTAAGAATAAAAACAGTGTAATAATCAACTAATCAATTATGATATTATGGTATTGTTCAAAAGGGAACGAGATATCTCTCTATAGATTGACAACTATAAAGTTGTACAAGAGTGATACCCAGAGCCTTCCGATTATTAATTTAGGAAGTTTTCACAGTTGTGCAATGATTAAATCGCCAATAACTGCGACGATTCACCATTGTACTTCCGAATTCTAACACTATGTCGCACCAGTTTAACGTATTAACGTTAATAACTTAGAGTAAGAATTGTATTATTATTATTATAAGATATTATGTTATGTTATGACGAAATAAAATGAAATAAAAATTACTGGAAGCATCGCAGACGCAAATTCCCCGTGATTCTTCTGTAGAACTTTCAGACGCTCTAAATCAGCACATATCTGGACAACATCTCCAACAGCAAATCCAACTCCACCACTACCTCTATCTCCGGAAGCGTCAGTGCCAGCGGCTTGGTCACCACTGCTCTGTCCGCCAGCTGCACCAAGAGCTCCTTCTGGCGCAATAACCTTGGTTAATACCGCCGGGTTAAAAGTCCATCTACAGTTACATACAAAACAAAATGATAATGATATTCTACTATCATTAAGTGCTCAGCGGTACCGGTAAATTATTTTATTATAAAAGTGTTGGGCAGATTAAGAGCTAATTCTAAAATAGATTAAAATTAAACAAACCTATTTCCTGATGGGTAAGCTACGACAATATCACGATCTTCATCGATGCCAACAACACTTCCAGTTACACCCAAACATTCGTACATTCCCTCGGTCCAGCCTGCAATTAGTAAGCATGTCATTAATATATTTTCATGAGAAATGAATTACAAACTGAATATAAGGATTGCCAATTACCTCCGTGTCCATGTTGCAAACTTTGCACCACATCCAATTCTAAATTAATGTTCACCTGAAATATGAAAGTTCAAATTGGCCATATTAATATTCAGCAGGCGAAAACATTAATTACGAAATAATAGTAAACATTGCTTTATTGAAGAATGAAGGAAGACCTGGTCTCCAACTTGAATTCGGGTTGCACCGCTTCGCGGTCCTTCACCTCCCAGTAGAGGAAGATGGTCACGATAAAATGTACCACCTTTAGCATCGTTCACTACTTTCAAGTCCGCCTTAAATAGTAAAATGAAATTAATGGAAACTCTTACGAAACAAAGAATTATGTTAGTGACTATTCTCTTCATTACCATCCCTTCGAACCCCACACGGTATAAATTCTTAGCTCCCGAATCCCATATAACGTACGCAGCAGATCGCGGACTTGTCGCAGACCAGTCTTGAATTTCAGTCAGTTTCCCTCTACGGCCATTGCCTCCATCCTACAAGAGTTTTTTTAGTAAAACAAGGTCTAAATTCTTCTGTCATTATGAAAGTAATCAGTAATGCCAAATGTTACCTGGTCTTCCCATTGCCAATCAACACCTCTTACAACACGTGCTCCAGGGTACAATCCTCGGACCGCAATCTTTTTAGTTTTCCTTCTTGGTTCCACCAGAACCCTGACGAAAATTCGAAATTAACCAAATTCAAAAAACTATATGGCAATGTATTTTCCATATACAACAATGGACAATATTAAAGTAGCACAACACTTTTGCACGATAGCATAAACAGAAATAAGATAATAATTAATAACTGTTGTAAATAGTAATGTAACGTTACCTTCCACTTTCTGGAGTTGTTATCCTGGAGAATTGGTGCCGTAATGAATGTTTATCACTGTGGTAGCTTTATCAAAAATTATAGGTTAGTATGCTAGTATGCTTATATTTCATATGCTTTACAACCTATTTTTCCATTTTACGGATCAAAGTAAAGATAATTAGAGAAAATTACCACATAGAGCATAAGTCATAATTGCTGCAATTACTACATTTCCATCTTATTCCAAATATAGGCTGTTGTCGACATGTGTCGCACATTGTTCCATCGTGCTTAATTCCTAAGGAGCAAATGAAATTGTAGAAATCGCAAAATAACTTTGTATAGGTATGTTATAGTTGGTAAATATGTAAGTACGATATAATAATTAAATACGTTATCTGAATTTAACCTGTTGGTGCAGAATCCAAAA
Source organism: Tomocerus mixtus (assembly GCA_034694165.1). Classification (NCBI taxonomy): domain Eukaryota; kingdom Metazoa; phylum Arthropoda; class Collembola; order Entomobryomorpha; family Tomoceridae; genus Tomocerus; species Tomocerus mixtus. The sequence goes on from JAQFYC010000820.1 coordinate 38,208, forward strand.
TTCTTAGATCATAGGCCACAGCGCATCTATAGTTGGCCGCTGTACCATTGTCCCACACTACAACAACTTCTTCAGGTGATTCAAAATTACGAACAGTGCCAACATGTCCTTCTCCCCCGTCCTATATTAGGCAAGTAAAAGGTTTAAGTCAAAATCGAAATAAATATTGCCTTCGCCGTTTAGCAAGTGCATTTCGACGACAGTGGGCTACCAAATTACAAAGGAAATAAGCACGTAACTGCCAGGGATTTACAATTGCTTTCGGTGATAATATAGCATTTACAATTTGAGAAAGTAGCAAACATAATGTAGAAAAGAAACACTGCACGTTTAGTTTACCTGTTTTGCCCATTTCCAATCAGGCCCTGCAACAATATTACAAGAAATTATAAAAGTTGCAATTATAGTAGAATGTGGGTTAACCAAATATATATTAATAAGCTGTTCACCTCGTATAACTCTTGCTCCAACACCTTCCACAGTCAGTCTACTTGTACGGGCACTGATACTTGCAGCTTCCATGATTCGGCTTAATACGTCCGAATTGCTGATTGCTAGTACCTTAAAGGTGACAAACACTGATTAATGTTCAGTGTTCCGCCTCTGTACGATAACTGCAATGCAAATGGTTATATAAACATTACACAAACTAAATAGAATAGCCTGAGCACTAAGTGCAATTCTTTTGTGTACATTTAAGCATTTTTATTAATTGATTGAATCGACAAATTCACATTATTTACTTAAATCATCACATGAGTACTTTGGGTACAGCGTTTCCGTTTTTATTTACTAAACCAGCACCATCCAAGGATCGAGACACCTGTAACCTGCATTTAACCAAACAAACTTAAGATAACATTTATTATTTATTTAGCTACCATACTATTAACACTTTCTTAACAATTGAATATAGGTATCAGGTAGGTTAAAAATGTAACCAATCTGTTGCACAATATTTAAAAGCTTTAGAAGTTAGAATTTGTCACTAACTACAACTTCAACCTACATAAAATAAAATGCAACTGCAAGTAGCATTTAAACAAGCCTGATAGTTTAGAAGTTTAGCAACGTAATTCAATTAATATTCAGATCAGAAGTCTGGTATTTAATGTCCAAATTGATTTTACAGTGAAACAATAAATATATAGTGTTTACAAATTACGAAAATAAATAAAAATGCTGACCAAAAAAGATAAGGAAAAAATATTTATACTTTGACGAAACTACTATAAATTGTTGATGACCTATTGACACATAATTATTACTTAATTAACAAACATAAGCTTACCTGTCACCACCTCAATTAAGTTTTGTAAGTGATCAGCTGGAATTTCCAAGTGAAGGGGTTAATGGAATTGAAATTTTGGTGCTGTGCAACTGCCAATGCCAAACACATCTAAAGAATCCAGAATTCACATATGATTTACAAAAGCGCGCCGCCAAAATAATTTTGCAGCTTAACAAGCTTTAGTAGATCAGTAGGGAAACCATGTAGGTCAAAATACTTTAAGGACAATGCAGTTGCAGTTTGCGCAGCCAGAAAACTCAACATAGCACTACTACGCATTAAAAACAATAACAAAGAGAGAGGACAAAAGTTAGTTGGACATTTGTATTTTGAGAAGGGACCTGTAAAGTTATTGAGCTATTGCTAGAAAAAGTTTTCAAATTGTCCGACAAGAAGACAATTATCACTTTGTCACCATTAAGGTAAATAATTTGAGAATTCTGCTTGTCAATATTTATATCATCAATCATATCAAGTACAATTAATACAACATAAACTTTTCTACCAATGACCAACACAATCAGGTGGCGAACGGAGGACCAAAATAAGGAGAATTAATTGAAATTGACAACATCTGATCAATCAGCTGACGCATATCACCCATATCAGTAGAAAGCTGGGGAACGGAGGAACCTGTAACCTGTGACAGTTTAGCAAGCGTAGTAAAGGTATGCCAATTTGTTCTACTGTCTACTTATCATTTATCCAAAACTTGAAAACGAAATATCAATATCAATTATAAATTAACGTCAACAATGTCTATGTTAGTTAGTCATAGTCATAGTTGACACATCTTCAACTTTCAACTTTTTCAACTGTCCTCTGTGTCGCGAAAGCCACTTGTATTGTGTTTCCTAAAAGCATAACTCTGAAACATTTGACATTGGACAGTTTTGAAAGATGAGAGTTGCAAATAGCAAAGGAACTAGCCATACAATTTCCATTTTGTCAAATTTTTCAAGCTAGTAGTGCCTTGTATTGCGCTTTTATCTTCAATTCTCATTTATACATCACGCTTCACGAATAATGGATATTATATACAGTATCCGGCGTAAGTCACCGAGCATAGGGATTCCCATGTATAAACTTTCACCACTATATTCTATTGAGCTTACCATAATTTCCAAGTGAGCTTCGTGACATATTTTCATCCCACCCAAGACATTATAAATGTTCACCGACTGACAGATCTTTTGGGATATTTATCCTTGAATTTCTCGACAACTTGTCGCTGGGAGAAACTCACACACCATTTAAGTATGTCAACTCTTTGCTCTGTAGCTAGCTTAAACATTATGATTTCAAATGTGATGCAGCAAACTGAAGCCATGATTAACGATAGCAAATTAGCTGAGCAATTATGAATGTTGCTTTTGTGGCGTCAGGAATATTGTACATACGCAGAGTAATAGTCATATTCATGAATATTATGGTGAAAGTTAACACATGGGAATCACTATGCTCGGTGACTTTCGCAAGATACTGTATTATAAGTCAAAAATCCAACCGTTAGAATGGTAGATTTTTGACTTCCGTTTTGAGTTTTAACCCACTTAGCGTCAACCGATTTAGCCCATTAAAAGCGCAATACGATTGTCTCTTGAACTACACATTGGTGAAAGGCTACATGAAAAGAGAAAGTTTATACACGTATATAACATGTGCCCAACTATCTGTGATACCCTGTACATGGAAAAAGAGCAAGGACTTCCATGCTGTGAATGTGAACCTCACTGTATCGTAGTGTACATATTTGCACACAAGCAACTCGTCAATACAAAGTTCATAACATGTCGTAGATAAATAAAATAGGTTAGCTTAAGCCAAACCACCTACTAAGTAGATGATTTATTAAGTTCAAAACGTTTGCTTCCTTATCCAAGTACTTAAATAGTAAACAAGTTGCTTGTCACATTACATTTCTAGAGTCGAAAGTACGTAAATATTACCCAGCGACGTTTACTACACTGTTTTGTTTACATGTAATAATGCAAATACAACATTTATTGTGGCCGAGATAGCATTCTGTATGACAATCATTTTTATAATTGTCATCATCAATATTAATAAGCATGAAAACATCGGACGATGACTATGAGTATTAATTGATTAAGTTCTTACTTCTTAAGATGACTCATCGTCACGTTATCTATGCATGTAATGTATACATGTAAAAGTTCCCATCTCTTGTTGTTTCATTGTTGTTCCCATTCATACAGTCATAGTCACACATGTGAATACGCCATAGTACATAATATAAGTACACATCACATACGTTGTCATCGTAGTTAATAGTTGTATACAGAAACTACAGATAAAGTTGCTTGCTTATGCTTAGGGTACAGTCGGTAAGTGGCATAGTGGCAAGGTTTCGTTGTTAGTTCACGTAATAAGCTGTAATAGTACGAATGTACTTTACGTATATTTAAAGTATTAGTCATCATTTTGTCGAATCTTTGTTTTATATTGGACTATTGCATATTGGGGCCGTAGAAACTCCTCGTAAGTTCTGTATTTTAGTAATTCATATAATATGCAATGTACTTCATAGTGCTTATATAGCTGTTTAGTTTACACTACTTAACTTACCTTACCTATCCTATGCGTAAGAAGTTAGTACAAGTAAATAGCTTTAACATTGCATTGATTCATATTCTACTCAGCTGACTCAGCTCAGGTAGTCGAATCGAGCCATCGAGTCTACCTGTCGACATTGTAACGTATTGGCCATGATTCTGCAGTTCTCTATTTGCCTTTAAATATCCCAATTTTTCAGTACAAGTTGTTATTAAACAAGTAGCATTGGTCAGTTCCAGGTCTAGTATGCTACATATATAATTATTAAAATTGTGTGATTTTACTTAACTTTCTAATTTGTAAGTGCCATTTTTAATTAACATTTGCAACCTAGATAACATAAATATTCCTAAAATGTATTTTATATAGTAGAGGCTATAAGTTCTCGTACTCATTTGGTTTTTCAAAATCAAAATACATATATAATATAACTGCAGTACGTATTCTACAAATTCTGAGTTTCTAAAGATAAAGATTGTAATTAGTTTAATTTTCTTTTTAACTAGATAAATTGCTCCCTTCTATCAGCAAGTTTTAATGGATTTTGGAGTTTGGGGAAATTCCAATAACAATATGGATCAAGGAGACTCTCAACAGCAGCAGCAACAAGCTGGCAATCAGACTCCGTTGAACCCAAATCAAAATAATGGAGCCTCAGATAGACCTAATGGAAATGGATCTAACGACAATGGAGTTGTTTTGATGCATCACATGGAACACACAGGTGTAGTGTGTGATATTTGTGACACTACAGTCCGTGGATTTAGATACAAGTGCATGCAGTGTGCAGATTTTGACCTGTGTCATTTTTGCGAAAGAAAAGGTACGAAAAGTATTAATAATTTGTCTACTCATATTTAACTTCGGTGTATCTATTAATTTTGAAACACAAAGTAAATATTAATTTATTAATGTTCCATTAAGGTCATCATGCTGGACACATTATGATGAGGATTTCGTTTCCAGAACAAGCCGCGGAAGCTATACGCGTAAGTTCGATATTTGTAAAGTAAAGTTTGGAACCGAATACGACACAAGACACACAAGAATTCCGTATTAAGTGTTAAACGATCTGATCAAGTGCGCAATCAATAATCAATTGTAATATTAATGCTGTATTGTTTTATTTCTACAGCGATACATAAATCACAGCGAAGAATTTCCAACGCCTCATAGGCCTACTCCTTGGTGTGGCCCAACTCCAGGGAACGAACATGAATTTCCCCATGGAGGGCGTAGGCGATGTGACCGAACTGACCGACGGTCCTCTCGCCATCATCATGGACGCGGTGGAAAGGATTCAAGTGATGAGAATCCAGAAGATCCACCATCCTTTGGTCCTGGATGCCCATATCAGATGAGCAAGAAAGGACTGAAGAAATGGGCAAAAAGTATGAAGAAGGCGGCACATCATCATCGCCGGTCTTCTGAAGCATATGCTCACACGGCATCTAGAGCAACCGCTGGAGCTCCGGGGGCCGATGGTGTTCCTATTCCAAATGACAATGACGGTGCTGCACCACCCAGCTCATTCGATTTTACTGCTGCCGCGTCACAAATTCAAGAATTTTTGAACGCTTGGGGTAATGCTATTTTTTTAAAGAATAATTTTTCATACTGTAGTAGCGTCTTTTTTTAAGTAAATTACATAGTCAAATCCTCAGTTTATATTTTCTCCCCGCCCGGTATGCTATTTACCCTTGTTTACAATTGGAATCTAATTATGTAACTATTGTCAAAAATAGGTGTTCCGATCGATGTGGTCGAATTGTACGACGAATTTGGCAATCGTGGTCAACCAACACCAGCACAACCTGCGCCATCAGGTGCAACGAATGCCAATATCAATTCATCAGGGGAGCCAAAGCCAAGCCAAAATCAGCCACCTTCTGAGACACAAGCTCCTGCTTCTCCAGGAAGTCAAAATTTGTTGACCGATCAGCTTCAACAACTCAACATTGGAAGTCAAAATGTAAGCGATAGTGTCTCAAATGATGCTAGTCGTCCCGGACCTTCTGTTACAGTGCCAGCAGCGTCTGCACCATCCATGGATTTGGAAGGAGATGCCGGATGGACACTAATTGACAAAGTAAGATCATAATATTATATAGTTAGTGAGCTGTTATAGTGAGCCATAGCCATAGTATAGTCACATCATCGTTATCGAGCATACGATATAATGCTATGCAATGTATTTTTATAGATTCCTGCTGATGGGCTAACTGGAAATGTAATAAATAATGTAACTGAGGAACCGGAACAAGCGAATAACAGAATTGTTACCTTTGATCTCCCCAACTCTGAGTCGGCGTTGCCTCCACCATTGGTTGCCAGCATTGCATCAATCCAACCTGAGGCGCCTGTTATTCTACAACCACAGCCAGCATACTCACCAGTTGTTACTCCTACTCCTGTCACTACATCGGCACCGGCTTCAACTCCAACGTCAACTCCGGTTAATTCGCTCCCCATGTATCCAGTTTTGAATGCCATGCAAAACCCACAATTCCAGCAGATGATGCAAGGCATGACAAACGCTGTTGGTTCGGCCATTCGTAGCATTCCCATGGTACCAATGGGGATGGGTGGATTCCCTCGACCCCAACAGCCAGCACAAACCAACACAGCTCCGATCCCAGCTCCTGCTCCAGCCAATGGGGATTCTTTGAATTCTATTCCGGAACTGGATGCCCAAAGTCTCACCACATTAAATCAGCTCTTGAGCATGGGCTTTTCGAATCATGATGGTTGGTTAGCCAGGCTTGTTGTGGCCAAGAAAGGTGACCTGGAAGCTGTGTTAAACGCTCTGTTCCCTGGTGGAGCCCCATAAATATATAGAACTCGCTTTCTCGCTCCCGCAATTTAGTGACTCGAATTAATTCGTTTAATATGACTTAAATATACTTATTTCCACATTCATGCCTAGTAAAATAGTATTGTTGTGATGCGTTTTAATGTCTGCGTTAATCAATCTTACATGGGTAGTTATAATTGAATATGATTTATATGGCATTTATTAACTATTAGTTGGTATAATGTGCAATTGCACTACATATTTACAAATAAAAATTAATTGTATACGTAAACCTGATTCCTTGTAAAAGTACCAAAATTGTGCTATATACAACTAATAGAATACATGTATAATAGAACTTTGGTGTCTTTGCTATACTTTTTTTGCTTATTTACTTATTTCATATGTTGAGTTTAAACAAATACAGATAGTTGCTGTAATTATTAATGGTATAAATTCATTTCATGTTAAAATAGTTGCAAAGTGCAAATGGTGCTGTTAAGTTCATTTTTTCTTTCGAATTCAATATTTTAGTATTCGCAGTTTGCTTTAGTCTACCTTTTGGGCTAGTAACTACTTATTTTTAGGTACTAATTGTACCATTATTAGTATCTTTTTGGTGGTGAGCATTATAATATAATATTATGGGCCGTATAAATATTAGAAATCCTATC
>JAQFYC010000821.1:0-45539 GCA_034694165.1 Tomocerus mixtus
CCTACAATATTTGGTGGCAAATGCATGGGTTTCCGTGTGACCTCCTAGTATAAGTATACAATACTCTACTATCCTTGGGTTTAGGTTGTGTGGTGATATCCATCACTATACTATAATATTACATTGCATTAGTCGTAGAGTAGTAGTATAATAGAACGTCCTCGCATTTTGAGTGAGTTGAGTTGGGAATTGGGAACGGCAAAGCAGTGCGCAGTCTTAAATGCGGGTTATTGTATGTATCTTGTGGCTTTCCCTTTCTGCTGCGTTTATAAGATTGGACTATCTACACTACCCAGTACCTACAGTGAAGCTTATACTCGAAGGCGGCTTATACTGTCATTTTACAATTTTCGCGGCGGATATCAAGGATATCATTGTATGGCGCCGTGTTTAAAATTACTGATAGAATCATCATGCCCCAATAATAGACAGATTTGTTATGTCATGTTGCATTGGGTATTTATTTATATAGGTACTCGAGGTTATACTCGAGGATGCTGAATGGGGATTGCATTTTGCATTGCGATTGGTACCACTAGGTGCAAAGTGATGAAAGTGCAACCCAATCTAAAGCAGCGAATATACTAGTTGCTTCTTCCTTTGATTAATCCTTTCCTTCGCCCTTTCAGGGGGTCTCCCACTAGGCAAGAAATCTTGCATGGAAGTCATATATAATGCAAGTTTTATTTCTTGAAAGTTGGTGTCACACTATGCAATTTCTTCAAGCGTTTCACGCAAGATTTCTTCCGTCCATGTTCCAATAGACCTATTTTGTTATTCCTGTCGTCAAGGCCGGACCCAGAGTCTAGAGTGGTGGCTCTGGGGTTCGGATCCCCCCTCTTCCCCGAAATTTTTTGCGTACACTAGATATTGATGTTATGGTGCATGGCAAAAATGAACAAAAAAATGACAAAAATTTTCTTAAAATGTATGTTTAAGTCTATACTATAATTCGCATAAAACCGCCAAAAATTAAACGCACCGCTCTGTAATTTGGAGATAAAATCAGCCCCATATTGTAAAATTTGGCAAAAATGAACAAAAAATGGCTACTTTTTGATATTTTTGAACCGCATATTTTGAGCCCCTCCCAATTTTTTTCCTGTGCCCGGCCCTACCTGTCGCGCCATTTAAAGTGAGTACGGGGCTTACTTACATGTCCGACATAGGAATGGTTTTGGCCGAAGCCGACATACATAATTGTCCTTTAACCACCATACTTCTCTGTATAAAGAGAGTTAAATGTCTTTTATAGGTATACCTATACAGCTGTTGCTGCTCACTGCTCAATTATAATTGCTCATTTGTTACTCTTTATGCATAGAACTAGGCTGGTTAAAGGATACGCATGTCGGCTTCGGCCAAAACCATTCCAACGTCGGACATGTAAGTAAGCCCCGTCCTCATGGCGCGACAGAAATAACAAAATAGGTTTAGGTCTATTGTTGCAAGTATCTTTCATGAAAGACGATAATGGAGTATGTGTGTTGGCGCAGGTTCTAGCTCCATTGTGATACCATACCATACCAACCACCAACCAGCTAAAACAAAATGGGGCAGCATTTAAATTGCCGCCTATAATTATTAATTATTGATGAAAAATTAGATAGCTAGTGTGACAGCTATGCACAAGAAATACAATATTATGTAATTTTTCTATCACCAACTTTTTTTTCATGTTAGAAAAATAAATCAAATTTTTGTAAGATAATAATGTGAACAATCTGAAGCAAATGCATTTAAATGCTGAAACATTTATTCATTTATATGCTATTTCGGGGAAAGTGTAGTATGATTATTAGTCATTTCCTTTGAATGTGCAAATTGATTATTTATTTCATATATACTATGTTGCTTATGATTGTTAATTGAGCAATCGTAAGCTGACGATCATAATTAGAAAAGCCTTTCAGAATTAATGGTAAATGCAATTATGTGAGCTGAGCCGCCGCACGTCATTTAGCCCTATGCCTTTTTTCAAAAATCGCAAAGGTTAACTGGCGGACGACGAGCGTGTGAAATATAATTGATAGATTCTTGGTTAGCGTGAATGCACTTTACTTTTATTGGTAAATATTTTTGCTTTTTACTAATAATACTTAAATTATATTCCCAGAGTTAGCATTACATTTCACCCAAAAACTTATTTTGGTAAAAATAATTCATGAGGTGTTTTTGTAATGTAACAGAGCACGGCGGCAGACCTCAATCCAGTCCATGGCTTTGGATTCTGTTCTGTTTCTGCTAGGGTATGGGATGCGATGCGATGGCTTGTTTGCCGATTCGACATTACGTGTAGCATAGCGAGTGAACTTCGTGGGAAAACGTTAGCAGCTCTTGAAAAACAGGGGTAAAACAGCTTGGCCAACATACAGCGCAGCGTAAGGTAACAGTCACTATAATATTGCATTATGTTGTATCCGAGGTATATTATATTGTAAGTCATAGAGGTCGCAAGTAAGCAGCATAAATATTTTATAGTACACAAGAAAATCTGAGCGGACAAAAGAGATAATATCACTCTTGCCTGTTCGTCTCATATCATGCATGCAAATATTTTTACATTCCAGATCCGTAACATGTGTTGAGTTGTGTCACTATGTGACTGTTTTTCTCAAATTGTCAACTCAACAAAAATTAATGCAATAATTATGATGTAATGTGCTAAAGTACATATATGTGATATACTTTCATCTGTGAAGAAAATATTGCCTGTTTCAAGCTGTGACTGACTGTGACTGGTCTGAATGTGAACACTATGGGTACGATTTCCTACAATAATTCCTAAAAAGTCTTCGATGACCTGCGGGTCGTTGGAAGCCAAGCGGACTGCAAACCCCCTCCTTTCCATTCCCCCCTACTACCACAGATTCAGTAAGGTCAAATTATGTATGATTTGGCAGAGACCATAGTTTATGAAATAAATATTGCATGAACTTTGTGTAGTATTTCTCTTCTATAAACATTTTGAGAATAAATTAAATAAACATGAAAAACGAATAAGCACTACTACCGTACACAAGTGATTCTGGTAATAGCCACTTATTTATTGGCCTCAATTGAGAATCCAGAAAGTCATATTTACATTATAGAAATTCTTGGTGTCAAGCAGATCCCTTGGATTTGGACCATCGCTGTAAAAATAAAATGTATCTATAGTTTCTATAGTCCTAAAGCAAAATTATCGCATTCACATTTCTGACCGAATTACACCAAAATGAAATAATAGAATTTCATGCTAAAATCTACTCAATTGAAAACAATATTCATATTTTCCACTAACTGTTAACTTAACATTAATTAAATACCAGTTAGCACTAGCAGTATGCTACTCATCAATTCTTAACACCTAAAAGACGAAGCCCGATTTCGATACTAACTCTCAAACGAAGTCCGAAATATATGTCAATGCGTCTTATTGTTTGTCATAAAATAAGATTTTTTGTTGTCTTGCAGCAAACTGAACCCTAATCATAGATTCAACGTGGACTAAAGTAAATATGCATGCTTATTTTATTTTGCATGTACATGCTGTGAATGAAATGTAGTTACTAATTACTATTATAAGCATTGAAAAAAGTCAATCATGTAAGCTTTCCAAAATGTTGTCCCTACAATATTATGAGTATTACTTATAAATAACTTATAAATAAGTATATAGGTACTAGTATAAATTCAAATTATGCGACTGCATATACGCATGTTAAATAGTAAAGTACAGAATTATATTCTGTATATAGATACATCGATTTAATCAAAGGATGAGTTGAGCTTTGCGTTTGCAAAGTTTGATTTCGTAAGCATAGGAATTACGTGCAAAAACGTAAATAGTTTATTCTATTGCATGCATTATACTTTTCGGTTTATTTATACAAATACATACGAATTGGAAGTGGAAGTCTTAAATCTTAAGTAACCTGCATTTGTTGTGTTGGTGTACAGACGAGTGCACACCTGTGTATGAGCAATATGTACATACCTACTGCAATTCAACTACTATATGATAGACTAGAGTAAAGGCAATAATGATTCTGTACTGTACATCTCACAGCTACAACAGTGCAGTAGATGCATAATAATACATGAAGTGAAGTTACCTTCTCATCTCAACTCACCTAGGTATTCACATTATACTTTACTGTGTGGTACACTTCTTTACGGCTTTACCTCTACTTCAGTTTGTTCTCAGCAGTCAAAGAAGCAACAGTTAGTCCATTGTTGGAGTGTCTCATGGTCTTTCATACTGTTGACGTACTTATTCTGCTAAGGCTGTATTTATACATAAAACCACAAGTTTATATTTAACAATCATAATATTTAGGTTTAGCTTAATATTCGATTAACTACAAACTTAAATCTTTAGCGTACATATTTGTAGGAAGTTGTTTTTTACTTAAATAGTATTAATTAAGTAGCAATAAATAGGTAGTTTTAATTCACGATTAGCTATTCTACTCTTCCATGTGAAATGTACATATTCCTTCTATTGCTGCAAATACGTAAGTTCATATAAACCAATTGGCCTGATTTATATTTCCTGTTAATGCAGCTAAACGTCAGTTTAAAGCGGAGTTCACAAATTCTTAGCAATGTGCTTATACAAATACAAAGTTACATTGTAGACATATAAAGTGTTTCTACATGTGTACATGAGTTGCAAGACTTATTTACTTAAAACTGTCTCCAATAACTCACATCTCAACTGACTCACCTGGGAAAGTGGTCCTGTAAAACCTTATACGATATCTCTGACTTCGGACTGTGCATCTTCAAATAGCTACTTGCTATGAAAACGTTGATTCTATATGTGAGTTAATTCTGCTCTGTGATGTGAGCTGAAGAATCTATAAGGATCTAATTTCTCAATAAAAGTGCATAGAATTGGCACTTATAGACAATTAATGTAGTCTATATAAATAGTGTTTATGTCCACATTTCAAACAAACAATCTAAAGGAGTCTCACATGTGTTTGCGGTTTGTATCATCGTAAAAATTGAAGAGGACTGTACACAATCACAATTTAAAACAATAGTGGACGCAACTAAATGCTTCCTCTGGCTAAATTACTGATACTTATATAGTTGCATAATAAATCGGTGTTCCTGTGAGTTGAATGAAGTGCAAGGAATTCGAGAGTCAATCAACTGACTAAGCATTGGAAGATAAGTTCATCTTTTTTGCATCCCCATCAACATCAATTTTTTACTAGCCATTCATGCGACTATTAATTAGCCATTAAGCAAACTTACTGGTTCTTTTTCATTAACATTTCCCTACTAGACATTTAGTAAGTCATTCAATTTCAATTTATTTGGTTTGGAGAGGCTTCCATAGTTGAAGTTGGACATTTATCTGCATCCGTGTATTTTACTGAATATACTAATACTTAAGGAACTTAAGATAATACTGTATCGTACATAAGGAACCTGCTACATAAATCTCCTACCTACTGGAGGTACTTAATTACTACATCTGCATGTGTACTCCAACTTCGGGGATTTAGTACTTGCATAGTTGGATAAGATGTGTGTCCCTATATAAACTACACAAAAAGAGGAAGGAATTAGGCATTCAAAAGTAATCAGAGTTGACTTGGATTATTGCACTCTAAGGGCTTGTACTAATAGTTATACAAATACCAAACAATAGTACACCTGTAAAATACTGTCTGGATTAAGAAGATCAAATAGGAGAGAGCTCAACTCAAAGGACCGGTTTTGTTTATACTGCCATAGCGTATTACTTACTTGTTCTCGTATCGACGTCAACATTGGATTGAACTACATCGCATCAAGTGCAACAACACGGCAAAACAAAGTGTTATATCCTAGGGTCTCTCAACGACTCTATACAATACAACATACACACTGTAAACCACCTAATTACATTGCCAATCTAACTGAGATACGAAAGAAGTATAGCTTACTAAAGGAAAATGAAGTGTTTCGGACAGAAAATCCGGAATTACCACTGTAAAGTGGTTCTTCTGGATGATCAGGAGCTCATACAAGAAATCCAGGTAAGAATATTACGAATTATGTTTTACGAACAATGCTGTCAGCATTTTAATTCTTTTTGCTATTTCTCTTTCGCTCTACCGTCAATACTATATCAAAATGTGCATCGCATCCTAATCCTGTCCCGTCCTATGACAATAAACTAAAAATAATAACTAGTATGCATATCTTGTTCAAGATCTATGAAGAATATTAAAATATTTCATTTATAAATACCAGTCTGTTAGTAATTCTAGCCAGCTAACTACTTATGTACAAAGTACAACATGCATGCATAAGCAAAAAATGGTTCATGTTTCATGTAATACACACACATACTTTTATGCACTGTACATATGTGCTTCTTGTTTTTAACAGAGTTTTTGTTTTCATTAGCATTTGTTTGTGTTTTAGTATGCATAATCTTATGCAGTAGAGTGTCAACTGAAACTGAAAGTGATACATCTTAAGTGGTACACATTTGGATTTTTATAAGCTTTTATATCTTAAGTTGTAAGTATGTATGTATGTTCAGTCAGAGTGAGATGTAAACTAACTATCTAAGTAATGTAGTAAGTATTATGCAAACGAGTAGGCTGAAGCCTACAAAATAAAGTACAAGTAATAAACACAGAGCAGGAATCCAGATTCTCAAGTAATAATGTCCGATGATATGAATGTACACATTGCGTTGATTCTTTTCACACAGATTTGAGCATTATTGAACTTAAAGTGAACTGCTTTCCTGTAGGTGTTCAGTTCATCGTTCATTCGTCTCATTCTCATCTTATAAACTCTTAACTATTCTGACTCTGTTCTTATGACTTCCAGTAAACATCATCTTGCATCGTATCACAGCATGATCTTTGTGAGTTGAGTGGAGTAAATGATTGTCTTAAATTTTAATCCAGAGTTTATGCAACTAAATACTATTACTTTAGGTTAACACATTAAAGCAGGAGGTTCATTTGCTCCTGTAATGTTACATAAAACAAATGTATAGTCAACCAGGGCTAAATATTTAAACATTGCTGTTGGATGCACATGGAAGTTCGCCTTATTATTAAAATATTCAGTGTAAACGAAAGGAATGCATTAGATTCTAAACATCGCATTCTCTTGAAATGACACGATGTTATTCAACAGATGCATTTCGAATCTCGACTTTAAAATGTGTTGTCCATTATCTTAAAACTTTATGCCTCATTCATTAGTTTACATTACACCTTAGAATCTAATAAATCTAATTTACCCGACCTGGTAGGTATGCCTTGCCTTCTCATTTTCTTTCAAGAATATTTAAGTAGGCTAACATTTTATACATAGTTCTTCTTTCAGGGAAGTCCAGCTCAGCTATACCTGTGTCAATATTATTATCCTCCGGTTTTCATTGTTATTATTAAATTGTCCTTCCCTTTTTGTCTGCATTGGTCCAGTCTGCTTGGAAACGAACTAGATTGTACAGAGATTATATAATTATAGCGTAATGCTGTCGGTTTTATGTATTCATTGTCTCGAATTTAAGTTTAGGTGACCACTTTTCCTTATAGAGTGGACTAATGGCACCTTCCACTGCATATTTCTGATCTCCTCAATGTTTATAGTCAATGCAGAATGATTCAGACATGACAGACTTATATAGTATCGAGGTAGACAATGGACTTTAGTTAATAACATCGGATTGGATTAAATTTGATAGCATAGGAGCAATTTATTACACACATACATACACCGTTGCATACCTATGCACTTATTAGTATACCCACCAGGTATGTACCTATTTACTTATTACTATATTGTATTGTATAGAGAAAAAGATGCCTCTACCTGGGTATTCTTATTTATCAGTATTCAATTCAGTACTATAGATTCATATAAGGTATACCTACTTAACCTGTTCTACTTGCAATTTTTATATATGAATTTATCTGTAGCAATGTAATGCAGTAGTCAAGTAAGTCATAGACCTGGTCTGGGTCTAGTATTATAAAGTAAAGGTAGTAAAGAACTTCCTTCGACTTATTGTACGCGGACGAAGTGAATAACTATCTCGTAGTAGTACATACTTAGTCTTTAGCCACACTAGTTAATGTACAAAATCAAGTTGACTTGGAATTAAGTTTGGTTTGGTCATTCCTATGTATTTACTATTGAAGATTGTAATTGCAAGGTGTGTATTCTTGTGTATGTGTTTGTGTGTATAAACACAGAGTTGTTGGAATAATAATAAGTAAGGTAGAATTGTAGTGGGCTCGATTTTAAATCTTTTCTTTCTGCCTGCTTTATCTTTTATTGCATCTTGATCTTTCTTATATAACTACAGGACAGAAAGCTATCCGTGTATGTAGCTATTACATACCTACATGTAATGTATATTGTATGTGTATCTCTGATTCATTCAACTTTATCGACATGAGCCTGAATTTGTGGATCCTGTCAGTTGAATGTACCTATCTATCAACTACTCAGCTACCTGCATATTTATTACAATGTCGGATGCATTGTTATATGAAATAGTAAGTTGTAACTTGTAGCTACTTACTTTACAACAGGACTCTTACATATCATGTACATATATACAGTACCACATAGTATATCTGTATCTGTATACTTCCAGAACAGAATGTTTGCTGATAGAGAGTATCTGTAGGCTCACTATAATTACTAAAATGTCGACCGAATGTAAATTGTAAAGAGGCTAGTGTGATGTGATGTGAGGGTGAGACAAAATGATAAGCATTGCTGAATAAAATTCTTTATTCTACTAAAGGCCCAGTAGTAGCGTGATCAGAAAAGATGAGAACAGGTGTAATTGTACGTTACAAAAGTTGGAATAGTTAATTTTTCTCTGAATTATAATTTTTACATGTTCACAAGTTGCGGTTAATTACCCTGAACTTCAAATTCATTTGAAATCAAAAACCAACTTGATCTTGATCTTGAATCACGTATTTACAATTTGATGGTTCTCTCTCATTTACTAAGAAATCAGATTGCCTAAAGTGCAAATACAAATATGAAATAGAAGTACCGCAATGTAACATTGCTTCTTATTTTCTTAGTTGTCTTGCACACGTACGGTGTAATCTACAGATTCAGTAAATTGAATGTCACACAAATATCAGTTCAACTGTAATGTAAAGACAAATCTTCTCTTTCAGCATTCAATTCTAAAGTACAAAGATGAGACGTGTCTTTCCTTCTTGCAACAACAAATAAATATCTTCCTTCTTTACATACAATTAGTTGTAGAAATGTCTTTAATTCCTGTCCTGTTGCCTGAGATGAGCAAACCAGTAATATAAATAGTCTATACAATAAATACCGTAGTTAAATTAACATAATGAGTGACGAGTACCATTCTTTAAAGCAAATTGTGGCCAGACCATGCAGAGAGCGGTAAAGTTAGTTAATCTGGTAAGTAATGTTGTTTCTTTTCTTTCCTCTTTGTGGTTTGGTTTGATTTGATTTTGTTTATTGAACAATAAGATGATAAGTAAAGATGTGCCTATGGGGAATACCCAAGTATTGATCTTCATCTTCTATTTGGTTGTATACTATCTAGATACACACCATTAAATTAACATCAGAGAAACACAACTTTATCCATCAACATTATCAACTCATTCATCAATCCGTTTTCAAACGAAGCAAAGGAATAACTAAGTAAGTAGTAGGCAGCACTATAATATCTAGAATTGAATCTCATTGTACAAACATAGTTAGCAGAGGGACTATTGACTCTTGATGCAAATCTTTCTTTACGTAAATATCGTGACCAAGGCCAATCAAAAATGCCAGTTGAGGAAAAACAGATCTTCAGAGATAGTGTATCCTTGTCTTAAAAATCTCCCCATCCCATCCAGTCTGGACTTTGAAGTCGTGCTGAGCGGACATTGCATTGCGTGCAATTTACACGTTCAAATGCGTAATCCAATAGACTATCTTCCTACAAGAGCAAAAATGATCCTTTTTGCAAATAGTTTATTACTTTTGAAATGATATAAGTCATTCTTGTATAAGTACGGTACACTAAGGAGTACAAAATACAGCTGTTTAGAGAGTTATAAAACAAAATGATTTCATACCTACTACTATCTACTAGTACTTAGGTACTCTAATCTTTAGATTGCTCCTTTTTGAATGAAAAGATTTCCTTTTCCTTTACATAATTGTAAATTGTAAACAGTAAATTATCTTTACGGGTATTCTCTGTGTAGGATGCTTACGTTACGGAAGACGAGTTAATGTACGGAGGTAGTACTTATTATTACATATTTCCTATTATCCATTAAATAAACCAATATTTCTGGTATGAAAAAATTATACCGGTTCTTGTTATACTATAATTTAAGACTCAATTCCGTATTTAATGGATACTTTAGTGTAACGCAGTAAATACCTACGATTTTGGTAATAAAACGAATAACTAGGTACAAATGCAGGTTTACCTATTATAGGTACTTACGTAAGAATTAGCCAGAGTTATTACTATTATCTATTATGTAGTAATAGCTGTTACATTTATTTGTATTCTATATACGGAGATATACTCACTTTATCTGCTGCTATGTAGTAGTATGAATATAATATTCTTGTTTATTTTAAAGGGACAGGTAAAAAAATTGAACATAAAAATTATTTAAATAGTTAATTCTAATTTAACAGGGATCTTTTACTACATATAAGCAGTAAATGTAAGAAGTAATTATGTTTTAATTCACATTACAGGAAAGCTAAAAATAGTATGCAAGTTAATGTTCCGTCCGACACTGATAACAAAACAACAAATTATGCAGTCTTTACTGAGTTAAGAATACAATGAAATATGAATTAGCATTGACATATTTACAACTATTAAGCGCTTACCTCATTTAATAAGCAACTAATAGTAGAATGCTCATTATTAGCACGGCAGAGTAAAGATGAAAATCATATCTCTTTCTTTCTTTAAAATAAGAAGTGAAAATGTACAGGATGCAGCTATTATTTCAGAAAGATCACTGTTTCGTCTGAGCCGTTACCTTCCTTTGTTTATGCTGTTTAATAATATCACGTTATCTTCGTGATTAAGGAGGATTTATATTTAGGAAGTGTTTGGTAAAGATTGTTATAGTGTTGTAGTGCCCGTGTGGCACAGTATAGGTAGATAAGTACATTTATTTTACTACATTCAACTACGCTAAACTACTAAAGACAATGTCCCTTTGAAAAAGTACGAAGCAATTTTTTGCATTTCGTCCATCGCCCTTTTAGTGTCGTAATTTTTTATTTCCTCCTAAATGTCTTTAGATTAGCCATGTGCGCCAGCCAAGCCGTGTACACGTCTTTGCACATCACAGGTGTGATCTCTACAAAGAGATGTAAAGTTGGACATAAAATCAAAACTGTTCATAATATACTCTAGGACATGATCATTGAAGATGCTGGCGATTGTATTCAACAGGTGCATTTGCCCGTGGTACTTGACATACTGAAAAACTGACTCTTTTATACTTTAATAGGTAGTTACTATTTAGTAGTTATATAACTACATACGAAGTAATAAAATATGAATATTTTAATTGTTCTTGTCGTTAGCTAGAATTCATAACGCTAGTTGTGTGTATTTGTATGTAGAGTTTCATGAATTGTACTTACATATACTTTTCAACCAACATTCATGCAATTTTTTACATTCTGGATGCAAGTACTTTCATGGTTTGCTTGTATAAGAACAGTCATATTTAAGATATATTTAACATAAACTAGCGAATAGTAATTAAATGAAAATAATGCGTTCAATATTAAAAATGCATTACCTAATATGACAGCATAGCAAAAATTATTACTTTGTGATGAACGTCCGTCAGCCGTCATAGAGGATTCTTTATTTACTTCCTAACTTCACTTATCGATTTGATGCTTTGTACATTTGAAGGATAGTCTTATTATCCATTTGTACATCTCATTAGAAGTACCTGCTAAATAAGCAATTTTACAGGAGCCCTTCTTTCTAAGGACTGCAAACAGAATTGGTTTATTGTTATCCAATGTGGCTTGTGCTTACTATAGGCAGGCTTGTACTGTAGTTAATTATATGATTTACAATTCCTAAGAATACACATTTCAATGTTATTCATTATTGAAGGGAACTATTTGTCAAATTCTGAATTATTTTAATCACGGTCCACTTGATCTCCCTTATAAGGTTTATGTATTGTGTAGTTTAGTGTGCATACTTATTTTGTCCGTGCACTCCCACAATATTATTCTCTGTTGATTGAAAGTAATAAAATAAATCTGTCAATCCAGGGCGCCCGACCTCGCCTTTATCATTAATACGACAGGGGCAAAAGAATACTCAAAAAAGGATCTGTATCTGTCTTTATTAACGAATCTCACTTAGAAAGGATAGGAACTTCAGAAATGAGTACTACACTAAATACAATGTATAATACTCTAATCCAAAGTGTAAAGCAATTCGTTAAGCGCATACTACATAGCTACCTGCTCTAGTTAATCTTATATAACATTTATCATTTGCCTAAAGGTATTTGCTGATACTGATAACGTAGAGGTACTCAATATCACTATCACTAGCCAATAAATATTTAGCTTAAGTTTCAAAGTCATAAATTGTTTTCGATAAGCACTCGTTGCATTCTACACTATGAGCAAGATACACTTAGGAAACAGAAGCTCTGCTCCAGCTCAAGAATTTTAGAGCTCTTTTACTTTTACTAGCATCACAAACATTTTTATCTCTCGCATTGTTATTAAACCAGACAGGGATTACGTTTTAAGTAGTTAAAGACAGAAATGTATTCTAAAGGTACCTTTAGTCCTTGCTCGCCTTACTTATGTTATTTGCTATAAGAATTAAGGTAGTCATTATAAAGGCAGATCAAATTAGTACGTTGTCCGTTGAAAGGTAAGGTAGACTTGTTGGATAGAATTATAAATGGTAGTTTTTTACTTTTCTCAATAGATATTTATTACCGGTAAAAACGGTATTTGATGATTACTATGTTGATAAATATCCTTCCTTTCTGAGTATAACTTCTAAAATACCACAGACAGATGCTTTCTGAAAGATAGCTCTTTGATATATAGTACCATAGCTATATTTACCTGTTCTAAATCTATAGAAAAGTCATTTCACTTTTTAGGAGCGGAACTAATAGCATAATTGTGAGCTGCAACAAAGACGAAACCTAAGAAGACTTAAAAATAAATAATGCCTCTGTATTTTTATGAAACCTGATCAATTTATATTGCAAGAAGCAAGAGCTTTTAGCATGTACAGCTATTGGAGCTAAATATAAGAGTGAACTTGGTATTAAACTCTTAAAGTGAAGCTCACTGCTCAGTGCACCACATCCACATCCCACAAAGTCATCCAACATAAAATCAATTGAGTTCCACACATGGGGTCTCTTGAAGGTTGCAATTATTATCATTGTTGCTACTTTGTTTGTTGTCATTATTTAATGTTGTTGAGACGCTTTGACATCGTACGTACCTCGCTCTTGTCTGCTGTTTCTAATTTAAGAATCAACTTTTGGTTTCATTATTCTCATCTAGACTTCAATATCTCTGTCTATACTGTGCACATTAGAGTTCGGAAAGGTTGTCAATGTATTTCATTTGTTAGCGTTTGTGTTCACAATCTTCACAATGAAATACAATTGCCTTCTACGTTGTGCGCTGTACGCTGTGCAGCTATCATACATTATAAGATTCCCAACACATATATTATGCACACAAGATACCAACAAAGAAGAATCAACTTCTCACATGGATAAATATAGACCATTGTTGTCGTTGGAGAATAGAAGCGAGTTGGTAGGCTGTAGGTTATAGCCTATAGCTTAGCCGCTGTTATTGTAAAATCTATTTCATTCATTCTCCTTCTTGTTTATTATAAAACTTGGACTAGGACTGCAGAGACTTGCGTCTCATTGTTATACCTGCCCATTTAGATAACTATAATAGGATCATTTGCTCTTAATTTATGTTATGTTACGTGCAACTGGCAAAACTATATTAACTTTGGTAAAGGCAAGTGTTGCAGAACAAGTGCCACAACACAAAACCACACACACCAAGCCATGGCGTTCTTCTGTCCTCTCTTGTTCACTTACAATCACTTCGTCTACATTGAGTCAGCAATTTCTTTTCATTTAAGACAAAAACTGGTAAAAATTCAATGCTAAAGCTGTGAGAAGGCCGCTTTCCCTAACTACCAATTCTTTATGTACTCTATATAAGTATACGTACAAAAATACAAACCTCAAGTATAATAGTACCTACCTATTATAATAGAACTAGAACTACACAGTAATTATATATAAACCTTTTAAAAATTAGGGTGTTACATACACGTAGATTCACAGTGGGTTTGTCTACATAAATAAGAGTCGTTTTAAATAACGTCATGGAAAGCACAGGCAATTCCAAATGTACAACCACTATTGGGACAGTCAATTTCATTATTGATTAACAGAAATGTGTAGGATTTAGATAACTTAACTAAATTGCTGTGCCATTATACCAGTGCTTAAAATTGTTATGTCTGTCACGAAAACAAGATTCGCATAAATTTTTGCCAAAAAGATTAATTTTGCAAAGGGATTAGTGGCTCGCTCACAAAATGTAAGTTTGCGAATTAGTAGGTAGTACCATGTAGCACCTACATAGTATAGAATACAACCCTGATAAAGTATTTCTGTAAAATAAAAATTGCACTAAAAGTAATGCACTATCTAATAATCGTATATAATGTTTGTTACTACAGTCCAGTGGCACTCTGGCATTAAAACATCTTGTTAGATAAAGTATTTGCTGTTAATGTAATGTCAGCATTCTGCTCCTATTCAGGTATTTCTTGAAGCAAAGTAAGTACGCAGTATACATATAAGTATATGCATGTACTGTATATAAATAAGTACAAATTGTTTTGTATGTACTATTTGTTGGTAGCATATGTACTAGACCATTCCAATATCTTGTTATTGCAATTGAGGACCGCAAATAAATTGAGACGAAGAAATGATGTGGTTGCCGCTGTTGCTGTTGCTGTAGACTAGGATCAGACCAAGAAAGACCAAGTTCATGTAGACAAGAATGACAAGGGAAAACTATAAAATAGAAGCCTATTACTACAGTAAGAATGAAATGTAAGACCACCATGCATTGTTGTTAGTTAGAGAATTTTTTCTTTACTCCCTCATAAAATGCATGTAGTACATAGATATTGTAGCTACACTATATACTATAGTAGAGTAGAGATAGTAACGCACTTTACTGTTCCGTCTGATTATTGTTGCCTCTTTCCTAAACATATCATACAGAACAGTACACTATTTTATTTATCGCAGCATAGGAAGCCTGATAAGTTGAGTGAGTTACTCTGTCTGATATCTGTTTGTGCCAAGTGCCAACATATTTCAAAGCATAAAATTGGTAGTTAAAGATGCGAAATAAAAAAGTAAAATGAAGGTGTATACACTATTGCTATAACACAGAATATAGTAACTAGATTTTATATACATGAAAAGCATGACGGAGACGTAGAGGGCACAAGACATAGCACGACAGGTAAATGAAGGTAGGTTATGTTACTTATATTGCTTTGTTAGACCAAAGAACGTAAAATGGTTTTGTGCCCCTTTTCCTTTACAGAAACACTAATATTGTAGTGTAGTTTAGTTTAGGGTGATATTGCATCGGTACAAATTGCTCGTAAAATTGTCCCTTCATCTTTCTCGCCTTGTTTTTAGAGGCAATTATGTTTAGTGAAAGATTTTGTTAGGCAGATCTCTATTTAAGCTCTTAGGTTTAGCTATGGTTCTCAATGTTTAACATGGCTTACTATAAGGAATGCTATTATGAAAATATAAAATAAGCCTGGAACTGATTTCAGCACGTTTATTGCCCTTATACAATATGTCACTATAAGTACATAGAAGTGCCTCTCTAAATGTCCATATCGCACCTCTTCACTATTAAGTATTGTGATGTTGGTTAAAATGTTAGATGAATTAACTGTAAGCATATACTATAGAAAATTCATCAAGAAATGATTATTGTGAACCTACTATTTTACTATTTTACTAAATAAATGTGCCACCATCTTTTACCAAACCTGTACGTAAATAGTTACTCTGGAAAATCGATTGAAAGCTACCTTATGTTAGCTATTAAATGATAAATGATATTTAAAACTTCTTATGATGAAATGCCAGCATTAAAGAATACTCCGATTCACAAAGACAGATTAGTATTTGTATGGTAGGTACATTCTGAGTTTATAGTATTGGCAATGTCTGTCGTTTTTTTGAGTTTTAAGTTTTATTTTGCCCGTTTCTTCAAGGACAAGGACTGTTATCTTCATCGTGAAGTTTAAGAGAGGAAATGCAATATTTTATGTATATTACTACATTGGCTTACAAGGTGTGTGGTAAAGTGGTGTAATTACACATAATTAAGAATATAGCGTGTAATTAATAAGAAGATTTCTGCATTACGGATTGATTGATATTATAATTAGTTTGCAAATATTATTGCTGATTTAATAGTTCGTGCTGAAAACGAGAAAAATACATTTAATAGATGTTTTATTGGAGGAGGTACAAAAAAGTATAAAATTCTTAGTTAAATTAATTGTAGCGTGATGTGGTCCAGGTATAAATAACTTTTATTTACCTGCAGCAGAGATGCACCGGAGTCGAAGTTATTATTCACATCGCAAATTTGTATGCCTTTATTCAACAATACACTTTCATTACATATTAACTGTAGGTTTAAAACACATTAAGTTTAGGAATACAGCTTTATATTTGGCAATAAGCTGGCTTACCTAGTTGTCCTTTGAACTAAGACATTAAATGTACATTAGAATACATTCATTAGGTACATATGAGAATGTACTTTTGCTAAGTTTACTTAGAGATACAAGATCCTTCATTATTAAAGATTTTATCTAAATTAACGCGAAAATTTACGCAACATATTTTTACTCTGAGGAAACATCATCGGCATTACATACACGAATGTAGAAATACATCACTTATTATTTATGATATAATTGTTATGGCGAATACTTCAACTTAACTATGTACTCTGCTTTAGTAATGTTGTAGGTCATAAGTCGTAGTTGTTGCATTCTTCACTCTACTAAAAATATAGTAAGACAAATGTTATAAGTAAGTTATCTGTATGATTGTAGGTAGGTGATATAAAAATTAAATGTGCGTACACAACAGACACGAACTCACTGATCCAAAAATCAAGGCAATAAAGATATGCTCGTAGCTAAGAATGAAATGCAATATAAAATTGTAAGCATGGGTGCTGAATCTTGATTCTTTACTAATGTGCACCTGTAGCACAAGTTAAATAAAAATAATTTACTCATTCAAATCAAGTCTATACATCCGATATCTACGGAATGGCAAACAGTTTATAAATACTGAACTGGATTGTTTGGTGTGACATTTTTCTAAGCAGGAAATTTGCATCTTTACACTTTTAGTTGTCACTTGCGGTTTATTTATGGATATGTCACAGAAAAATGTACTTTCTTAGTGTTCAATTATAGAATACTGTAGCAGATATATACAAGGAGGTATGTTATGTTTGTGCTCTACATAATTAATTCCAATGCCAACTCTTACCAGTTCTGTAATCTCTGTGGTCTTCTCTGGATGATATAGTAATGGAGCATGTAAGTATATTAAAGGTGCCAATTAAATGTATTTTTAATCAATTTCCATTCTGTTTTGAAACATGCTTTTTTATTGCTCTATAAAAGTTTATTCATGTTTAAACAATCTAAAAGAATCTGATCTAAAGTTAAATAGTGTATTAAAACAGTTTATATAAATTAATTGTTATGCTATACTTAAGTAAGCAAAGACCTAGATATTCCTCGAAGAACTCTGCGCACGTTTCGTTTTTATTACAATTTATAGTCAATGATAACTATAGGTATCATGCTTAATGAAAAGCTGCAGACTAGACGGTTGGTTGGTTGGCAAAGGGAGATTTTTATGCAATTTAACCAAAAGCGAGCCGATGATGTTGAAAGGGATATTTTGATAGGTATATATTATATACTTTGATAATAGTTATCTCAATGTGTGTACATACATACAGCCACATCCTTACTATTCCAGTTTAGAATCCAATCCAGTCCAATCCAATCTGCAGAACGCACACCTTCTCCAGCCATGCCAGTTGGATAAAAATGCCCGTTAAATGAGTTCCAGCTTGCACTTAATAAAAATCCCACCACACTGTCTTACCTGATATTGCATGCTAATTGGTAGCTGATGTAAATATTTCTGCTGCAATCACTCTTTCTCTATCTGTAGGTACTGCAGTAAACATACAGACATAAATATTATCTAACAGATACATACACTATGCATACTTAGTATTGAATTGGGATATACATACATAATACATACACCTACTAAATACTAAGGTGTGTATAAGTACATTTTTTATAAATAACGAAATTAAAGAAGTCCACTTGTGCTCTGCCTGCAGGTCATTATATGGACTTCTTCTGACTTCACTTCTCTTATTTAATTCACATTCGTTTATTTTATTCTTCGTCATCTCATCACTATCACCAGCACTACTCTACTTGTATCAAGCACTAGACAAAAACTCCTTGCATACTTAAAGTATGTCTAAGCAGGATGTTCTTTTAATATAAGTTGCCTATGTATAATATGTATTACAATAACTGAGTCAGTAACAACACTGGAAATGTATTTACAATATGATTAGCGTAAGATAGGTTTCAATGATACAAAGCTTGTAAGCTAATGGGGATTCGAAATGTAACTTTGAATTTTTAAGTCGTCACATCAATAGCCATCTGCCCTTTCGATTAGCTTGCAAATATATAACCTACCTACTGCAACTACCTAGGTAGCTAAATAATATAATGAAAAATTGCCTACTCATGTCTGGATCTATGTAACATCCATATAGAAGTACAAACGGTAGATAAAATAAAATTGTATGTGTAAGTACGGATAATAAAGTATTAAGCATGCAATGCAGCCAGCATTACGCGTTTCCTTGTACTGTCTTCTTTGCTAGTGTATTGTATTGTAGTAGGTAATATATATTTGTATTCTAATCAAATTCAAAGCGAAACCAAACCACTTCTTCAAAGTAAATGTTACTGCTGTACACGCTGACAATTTTTTGTCACTCGATTGATTGACTATCGTTTTTGCATTACTTTTATACAATATCATGGATATGTTGATGCATATCAATATCAGTGCTTCAGTACATACCTTAGTGTACAGTTGTACGTGTTTAATCTAGATAGATAATAAACTAAATGTAGATTCGCAAGTTTATTAGGATCTGGACAAACTGCCTGAGTTAGATACAACATACAACAATTTAATAGATGTAAATACATTCGCAAAGGAGCATATCATTTGCATGCGAAAGATTTGCAAATTAGGTAACCTTTGGGTCACATTTCAGGTTTATTCGTCCTTTCCACATTATGTAGGCAGTAGGCAGTAGTTCGTCGCTATCATTTCATAGAATATACAGATATAAAGGCAAACCGAACTGGCGTCAGGTGCTTCTTCGTCTTTTGTTATAATAATATGTAGAATTATACAAAATGAATACCTTGGCTGTATTATGTATTTATAATGAATTTGATTGTATTTGTCCTTTTCCTTTGAGATTCATCTGTTTCATCTAATGTGTG
Source organism: Tomocerus mixtus (assembly GCA_034694165.1). Lineage (NCBI taxonomy): Eukaryota > Metazoa > Arthropoda > Collembola > Entomobryomorpha > Tomoceridae > Tomocerus > Tomocerus mixtus. Next base: position 19,736 of record JAQFYC010000821.1, read on the forward strand.
TACGAACACATAATGATAAGAAACTTTATGTAAAGTAGGCACTTAAGCTGGCAATAAAACATTAAGTTAATATGTAGGTATTTACATTTACATATGATGGAAAGATACAATAGGCAGAATTCACTTGGGGATTCAAGATTCAGCATTCAATTCGCAACATGCAATCTATGAACCTGAAAAATTAAATGATTTGCCATTTGCTCTTATCCTCAACTCACTCACTCACTCAATCGTCAGTCGTCACGTCAGTGTCAGCCCAATTTGAACGAAGGACTTTCCCACAGATCTGTAGAAATAGGATACATGTATGTAGGTACCTATGTATTAGATCAGAGATCTCACAACGAGTTGACCAGGACCAGACCACGAAAGATACCTTTGTTCTTTTACTGTACTCCTCATTAATTTTCTATTACAGATGGAATATACAAATTGTTTCTATAAAGAATCTCGACGTTTCCACATTTATAATATTGAATATGCATTTGATATTGGGTACAAAGTTTTTTAACAGTCTTATAAAATAGTGCCTTTGTCTTGTCTTCTGAATTAACTATTTGTGGAGATGTCCGCCGGGGGAACCGAAAAAGATCATTATAAAGAATTATTCCGCTCCACTCACTTTGAGCAGCAGTATACTTACATATTTACAGATGCGTATAGGCACTACCTACTTAAATACTATTATGGCAATACTAATACACACGGAGGAGCACAAAAGTAAAATACGACAGTGATCAGACCACATATAAAATACATGTTTGAAGTAAAGGGTAGGTGTAGGTATAGATAGGTAAGTAGATTATTTTTGTAACCCACACAAAACCAATTTTAGAATTTCTCTTCCTTTTCGTACCTACAGCTACGTTTTATAAAGTATTTTGTATGCTTATGTAATAGAAATAACAATGTTGACTTCCATAGTATGTTCCGTTGTATAATAACGACTAAACTAAGCCTATCCACATACATGTAGACTGAAACAGGTGAAAATCTGTCTAATAACAAAAATACCTATTTACCTAACGATAAGTTACTAGTTTGTGTTATATATGGATCTCACGTAAAGCTAGGTAAGTAACTTTGAAAACCCTTAGCCACTAGGTACAGTACGTGACCTAAAGTAAGGGACGAAGGGGATAAACTCATTTTTGTATAGGTACTACTAATAGGTATCATCTTTTCTGGAAAAAATACCGCGTTAAGAGATAATTTGCTTTAGAGGCGAAACCGCCAGACCAAATACTTACGTTTTATTAGTTTCCTTAGCTAATCATAAGCTAGTATGTTACACCACATTACATAGACAGCTAAGGCTCTTATAAGTAAAATGTAAGGTACTTTTCATCCCTTAATCCCATCCTGGACACTCTTTTTGTTTCACGATCCAATTCTCCATTGTTCCTCAGAGGAACAGATAAGTGTAAAGATGCGCATTGATTCCATAAGTGCATTTATACTTGTACTATACTTCAAATGGATCTAGTACACTAAGCTGAATTTTTTAGATTATAGTGTTGCTCTAAGTATCCTTTTGGCGTGACTGCGACAAAGTGGCGACCAAAGCAAAAGGGTTTCAAAATAATAATCACATTTATTTAATAACAATTGTATTCTTCATATAATTACGTTTACAATGTTGTTTAAAGCAACGTGACATGGCTTGTTTGTCATATCATATCGTAAATGTTATGTACATAGAATAGAAATCACAACATACATGAATATCGGTATACTGTTTTATCAAAAAAGCAACAGGTAGTTTACAGGTTGGTATTACAAACAAATAGAAGAATATTATTCGTAGTGCAGATAGAAAATACATAAGCAATGCTAGAACTTAGAGCTACTAGAAAGGTAATTGATCTCAACTGGCATGGCATAATAGACATCTCTGCAGTGAATTTGTAATAAGGTCCCTTGGCATGGGCAAGGCATTGCATGCCAGTTTAAAAAATCATATCTCTATTTGTAATTTGTATTCCGCCACTGTGGGCCCATCATTTCAATTCTAGATTGCTTAGAAGCAGTCAACAATAAGTCCGTATTGCGTATCTTTAAGGATTACAGAAGATTCCATTGGTTTGCGAAACATCAAACGAAGAAGGGAATAAAATATTAATATGATTCTCATTTCCTATACATTATACACTACACTAGAGAAGTTTCATTGCATCTTCATCCTACTATATTATTTTGTTTACGTCTGTCCGTATTATGAATGCTTGCCAACATTTTGCATATTATATGTACATACAAAGATGATACTTATCTGCATACAATAATACGGTTCTATAACGTAATACGTAACGTAAAGATACAGTAGTTACTTACGACATCGCATCTTTATATACATATCGATACATTGTTAAACTAAGGCTACTAATGATAAGACTAACAAACTTTTCGATCGCGTGTATTATAAGAAGATAAACCAGTCCTTTAGCGCTTACACTATGTTTAGTCCAAGATGCTAATAAATTATGCTTAGCTGTGCATTGAATTTAATAATATTTGTTCAGAAGTAAGGTTTGTGAATGCATATAGTGTACAGTAGTGTATTTAGCACCGACTCGTCTAAATCTAATCAAATGACAGGACATGAGGCAATACTATTTGTGCTTTTGCACAGTAGTAAATTCAAGAAGAAATTCGTAGACAATAGAATGAGTAACAATAGAGGGAAATGTTTGCTGAATGCATTTTACTTGGCTTCCCATTTTATATCTGTTGTTTTCTTCCATGCTGTTGTTTTGTCTGTTTACTTTTACAGGTACAGTACACTATTACGCATACAGATACACATACTGTATGTATAATAGTATGTAATGTGTTTATCTATATGAGATAACACGATGTAAACATAAAGTGCTGTCTGCAGTCCAACTGAGGCTAAACTACCTACTTATTTACTTATACATTTTTTAGATCCTTCTCTAGTGGAAACAGTTCCGTTATGTAGGTAGTGCATATTCGAATCCCAACAGTCAACACTACAGAAACAGAAATATTGTTGCTTGCAGAAATTTGTTTACATTAGAGTTGCATTGTTAAGCTGCTGCTCTCGCTCTGCTGCTACTGCTACCTCAGAAATTTATTTATGCATCTATAACGTGTCTACATAAAAATAAATAGATAAAATTAAGGAAACTTTTGCCTAGAGAGCACCTGACAGTTAAGACAGTTGTTTTCGATGGGTTTAACCTATATATCCGTACGTGTGCAACTTTTTCAGTGTTCAGGGCTCTTTGCGTCAGACCAGAGCTAGAGGAGGCTAATCAGGCAAGACAAAGGATTGTAAAGTCTCAAGTCAGTTGGCAAGTGCATTGTAATGGTCGTTGGACTAAAAGGACAAGGCACTTTTCCGGTCACTGCCGTATCTGTAATCGTAATCAAAATCAACATGCCTTTAGCAGCAAGAGCAAAAGCAAACTCATACATAAAATGATACAGTACATACCTTTAGCTAACTATAATCCACTCATTGTCAGTTGAGAAGTTCTAACTTGGCCAAATGTGTTTCTGTTATGTATGTACTTATGTAGTAGATATAATATTGTCTTGCTTACGTTATGTTAGTTTAGTTTATTTTGCTCTCAGACTACTTACTTAAGACTTGGACTCGAACTGCCCATAGCAAAGCACAATTTCCTTTTTGGTTCTAAGTTCAGTTCTATCTAAGAATTTAATAGATGACTGAGTTTTGCTTTACGAAGCTTAAATTGAAGTTCAGTTCATATGATGCCATAGCCATAACACAAGGATTGCATTGCATTAGTTTGTATTATTGCATTTTAATTCGTTTCGTAGATCCTCTTTTAGGGCAATAACAGTCATCATCTTGTCTACTGTTAACAATATATAACATCCATAAAATCCAATGAGAAGTAGGACCATTACTTACCTGTATTCGTGTACTGTAGTACTGTCTGCATGTACAGAAGTTAGGTTAAGTCTTACGTTAGCGTTTGTACTTTTATGCCTTTTTGGAGTTGCTGTTGCTGTTGCTTGCATGGATGTGGTGTGGTGTGATCAGGATATTGCATACGAGTACATGGTTGAGATGAGATGAAATTTGTGTAGGACAGTGATTGTCCACTTGAACTGTAGTTGAGGTGACTAGGATTTTTGATCAACTTGATTACACGCACGAACAATTGCTCTAATTCAGTTTACCGTTAGATTTAACTTAAATGCACGTTGTTCCCAAACAGATACTGTACTTATAAATTGTGTCTATCTGTGTGGAAGCGTTGTATCGTATGCAAATGGAAATGGGCATTAGTTTCATATCGTGGGTGAATCCAATTGATTGTCAGCTATATTATCAGCATATTAATTCCTTCTTTAACTGACCAGCCAGTTTGAGTCTGCCAAATCTCCTCACAATGCCAAATCATTATGCAAAATGCAAACTAAAGCATATTATAGGTACTCATATGAATATATAATTATTATATTATCTAATATAATAATAATTAGGGTAGACTATGGATATTATATATGTATATAGTTCTAGGTTGTCTTGTCTTATCTGCATGGCTATAGCTATCATGTTGTAAATGTAAACTGATCATCAGCTATTTAGGAGCCGCTGGCAAGACATTTGTAATATTTTAATACCCACACATGTCACACACACACGCACTCACGATGAATCGATTTTTTATAATCACACTGGTATTACGTGTACTCTGAGTGCATTTTAGGTAGATATTGCCTTATGGGGTGAAATTATAATACACTTATTAAACAGATCCCTAACATAAATACATAATATAAGTACATAGAAACACTTATTAGCTTACTTATCATCACATCACTACCGTTTCAGACTTATTGCAATTTACAATAATGTAAACGTTACATTGCTGATTCCCTTTAAGCAAAAAGTACTTTAGCTTGCATTTTACATTCATATAGTACTATATTATGTAGATATGTAAATATCATACCAGTATCAGTATCAGACCAGGACCAGATAAAGGTTATTATAATAGGTTAGTTAAACTAGATATGTTTATTTATCCCGTACTAATAAATATCAACAATCAGTGTTCGTTTCTTTCGTTTACTACTACTTACTTGCTTATAGATTGAAAAAGTAGGTACATATATAATAAATGTGGTGAAATGTAGTAGTGTACATATCTGTAATAGCAAAAGGTGGTTATAGTTACATTAAGTTAGAAGTAGACGGGACAAGACAGAAAGGAGCTTTACCTTCTTTTGCAGCTCGTAAATTGGTGAGAACTGCCTTGTCTTCAACGCTAAACCTTATTAGTATTATTAACTGGTAGCTACATTATTACATTGCTGACTATGACTGGCTGGTTCAGCTGTTTTACCGTTGATTGCGTCTTCATTCCACCATCCTGTCGTTTATGTCATGTCTATTCACTACGCTTACTTTGTAGGCAATTATTTATATCACCTTTATTCGTTTGCAAAGAAATTACAACACAATGTACTACTACAATGAACTTTTCTTCCTTTTCCTTATTTCTGAAGATATCTTATACCATGCACACGCATATTGCACTATCATCTGTATAAATAATATCATTAACTACCTGTTATCCTTTGTAAGGTATGTATGCACATTATTGATAAAGGTTACACACGATAATACGTTCTCATAGTATTTAATACATACTGGGACAGAATAAGTAGAGTGTATTACATGCTACTTAATCTTAAGTATTTGTTAGACTCACTTTGCCTTAAACCAAATTGCATTGTTTTCGCGAGTTAAATTGACCATTGTTTGTAAATTCATTATAGTCCACTTAATTCACGTTCAGTTCAGTAATTATTAAGCTTTTCCCCAAAGATCAATATCATGACTATGATAAGTGTTAATTTTTATGGCTATTGGTAATTTAATAGTATTTATGATACAAAATTAGTAACTAAATTGCTTTATTGTGCTCTATACGTAAAAATTGTGCAAAAGACGCAATAAAGTAGAGAAACACTTAGGAAAGAGTTCTTATTGTGTATATTTAGTATACATTACAGCTGTAGTTGAGTTAAAATGAGTGTGTAGACAAGTTAGCACATATTTAGTACACACATAAATAATATGCTAATTGCAGATACTTGATTAACTATTCTTGTAATAAATATGAAATGTCTAATCTTAATTTAAAATTATCTCCTCTATCTAAATATCTGTTTAGCAAGAGATACATTTGCTTTCTCCTCCTCACCTCCTTATAATTTGATTTTAATTGCTATTTTGTTTCACACACCTAACTTAGCTATCAAAATTGAGATTATTTTCACGTCCCAGAATCCCAATCTACAATACATACTATGTCCCACTTTTTCTTCTTGCACAATTTACGATTAGACTAAGGGTTACTCCACTATTCAGATGTGCTGTATATAAATATGCAAATATTTATAATACAAGTCCTGCCTCAGTGAGCATAAGTTATACATAATTATAGCTGTCAGGTTAAGTGTAAGTAATACATACGTGAATTTAATGTCTCATCATTATTATTTGACATGAATCTATAGGCTATGTTGTACTTTACTTGTGTAATGTCGCATTTACTTGTGATATGATACAGAGGATACATAGTCCATCAAGCGGAGTTGTAAGTGTAAGAAATAGTTTTCCCACAGTTTAAGGACGGACATTACAGTAAGCCCCTTCCATGTCGTCATGCAATGCAATTGTAATCATTTGAGCTAAAGAATGTTTGTATTGTAATATTAGTTATTATTATTATGTTTATGTTTTGAAAGGAAGGAAGAGAAGGACGTAACGTCCGAGTCAGTTAGTTAGTTAGTTAAAGTTCATTTGACAAGTAAATAGTGAAAAGAGTAGGAATGCATTGCAGTGGAAAAATGTAAAGGAAGAACAACAACAACAATAGAAAACTGGCTACAAACATCGGAATAAGCCGTGGGCTCAGGTTTCTGGTTGCCAACGTGCTTCGTCTGCTAAGTGTAAATTTTAGGCGAGCCCTTGTCTCCATAATGTGTACGGGGTGCCAAAATCTTTCCTTTAGGATTGTTTATTTTGTTCGTGATTTAAGGATTGGATGATTGGTTGACCAGTTTCACAGACACTGCACTACTACTCACTATATCTTCTCAAACATGTTAATTACTGTTTTCAGTATTGAAATGCAAGGAAGCTGACGATTATGTAGATAAGGGCTTTGTCCGTATTTATTGTTAACAGAGGAGAGGAAAGATTAAGTAGCCATTTCGTTGAGGATGTAAACAAATATATCTTACGTATACAGTTTTGCATTTGAATTCATTGTATATATGCAAATCAAGATGTATTTATGTGTGTCTACATTAATAATAGGCAGTTGACTTGTAAAATCCTAATGAAAAGGAATTTACATTAGCAATTACATTTTATTTTCAGGTAAATATTCATTAAAATGTCCGTGCAATTTAGATATGGTACACATTAGGATGCAAATCGCGGAAGATGTGCTGTAACTTATATAGTATAAGGTGTTGCCAATTGCCAACCCTTTAAAAATACTACAAGAGTGCAACAAGTGTAAGTAAAACTACAAATTGGTTTCCTTTAGAGAACTATTATGTAAAAATAATAGTATTCTCGGAATTTACTTTTTAAGTGAAATTACAAGTACATACGATGCTTGTATGTGCTAATTTAGCTATCTGCAGGCTAATCGTGATATAAAATTACTTGCGTTTGTTAGGATCCTATATTCTGTAAAGGATATAATGCTGAAGTTATGCCTATCATCTATTGGAAACGAAAAGTAGAGACATTTAAGCAGTTTGAGCCTGAATTTGTAAATGCATTACATGATGTTGAAAGTGTTTCAGCGATAAAAATTGAGTTATATATGATTTTCATAAAATAGAAATGGGCGGACAACCGAATGTCTTAGAAGTTGAACTAAATAGACTACACTACCTATATTCACTGTAGCTTTGGAGAAATACTACAAGACTTAGTTTAGTTAGTGTTACTGCACTGTGAGTTAGTGAGCTCATCTCATTTAATTTCTAAGATCAGGTGAAACGGGGATGATCCTTTCTTTGCATATGGTATATGGGCACCTTGTCTTATTGCCTTACTAGACCACGGGGCAAATTCATTTCATTACCTATAAAGATTATGCTCGAAGTCAAAAAACAATGTAATATGTATGGTACGATGGTTCCTTATGAGTTCAGCTCAGTCATTGCATTGTCAGTCTCGTTTTCAACTTTGTATTTCTCTTTGGGAAGAATTAAGGCTGTTGCATTCCTATCAGACATGATGAGTCTCATACATAATAAATGAGTACACGATATGAACGCATAGATTTAGTTCATAATACATTTTAAGATAGCCATAGATATCTTTCATTATCTTTAGAATGAGAAATTCCTGATATCCTAATCCAATCACTCTACGAAAAAATTGAGAAATATGGTATCCTACATTTTAGAACACAAAGGTTCATCAATTATTTACACTTTAGCTTATATAAAGTCAGTACAGATACCTGCATGACATTCTATTAATTTTTTACTGAAAATTAATCCATAAAGTCCATAATATACTTAGGTACTTCTATTGACTTAATAAATAGAGCAAAAGCAAACCTGGAATTGATCTTGGACTAAAATTCTGATCACTTGAGTATTATCTGGATGAGTTTTATAAGTTTTCGTCATGTATGCATGTTTCTTAATCTCAAGAAAGTCTGCTCAATTATAAAATAGAGCATTATCACTAAGCCCATAACAAAATAATGGAGCAGATGCATTGCAACGTGCCCTGGCCTCCTACTTGCTATAATACAGCCTATTTACCAATGCAATGTTAACTTTTATCTTGTGTGCTGTATTTTTTCGAAGGATTCACGTAAGTGCAATCAAGTTAGTTAGAAATAATAATAGGCGATTCACATTACGTACTCGTAGTCTACGTAAACCATTATTTTGAGCGTTAGACGATGAAGAAAATAGGAAATATGAATAATTGCTCATCCTGAGGGCAAAATGTAGATCACTGAGTACCATGGCTTGACTTAACCATCCTTATGAGATTCAGGGAGAGTATGTATAATGTATGTATCTTTATATATGCTGACATGCCGTGGCACCGCATGACATGAGCAGACAAGACAACATAAGATTCTCTATCGTTCCTACACTATCTTTAACAGTAATAATAATAATATTATATAATATTCCATGTTTGTATAAGTGTAACAATGCAACGCAACGTAAGTATTAGTACGTGCAGTGCAATAGCAACATCGAGATATCTTTGTTCTTGTACTAGTTTACAACGTAATATTTTTATTGTGAGTAAAAACTACAAGGCTTTCGTCTTTCGTTGCACATCGCCATCGCATCAACAAATAACCCACAGCTAAACTTATGTTTACGTTGTGAATATGAATATGAATATGCTACAAGTAAGTGTAACAATGCAATGCACAGCAGTAGATATGATAGTAAATGATAAATATGCAAGGAAACTATAATCTTAAGCTAACAAAGTAGAAATACTACTACTCTTAAATACACATTCTTACGCATGAAATATTATTTAATGTTTAAGCTACATAAATGCATGCACAATTATCTGTACATATTGCAATAAATACTCGGAGATAGCTACAATCGTAGAGGAAGGAATATTATTATGTAGTATATAAGTTAAATAATCGTTTCAAAACTAGATCACGTTTAGTCAGGCTGCTTTTGACACTAGAAATATGTTTATTTCTTGACTTTGAATGTTTTATGTTTCTTACTGTGCAATAGTATGAATATTGTGCCACATTCGTTGTGTGGTTTCATTTGGTTTAGATTTTCTTGCATATATATTTATGAATGGTCCTGTCCCTGTCCTGGAGATGAAAAGCAAGGTACCCCCTGTCGTTATCACAGTTTGCTTGCTGAATTGAATTGTAGGAACAGAGGAGCACTGCTGTAGACCTTTACTTTCCTACATGACTTATCGAACAATTAGATTATCAAATTCTCAAGTTTTTTTGCGATCCAAAGCTATTAACTCAAGCGAGTAGTGAAAACGATAATCGTTTTGTGCAGCCTTATAGAAATAAGCTCTATGATATCGAAAAAACACGACGTATATTGTTACCTGATCCTGACCTCGTGAAATGGCTTAGGTGCAAGTACAGCGTAGAGCTCAACTGGCATGCTATGCACAATGCAAACTCAAAAAGAAATAGAAATATTGAAATGGCAGTGCCACCAAGGATTGCACATAAATTTCCTTCAAAATCGGAGTTACATGGCACTTTACAAGCATTTTGATATTATTCAATTGAATAATCGTTTATCTCTTTAGTTCATTGCCATAAATGTCAATTTAATATGCCTTGGATTGAAAGTCAGAAAAGTGATATCTAATGCAAACATACAAAGCAAATACATTTTCTACTATAGTAGAAACAATGGCATGGATAACATACATATATTTAAGTCTTGGGTGCTTAAATAAATGTTTTAAGCACAAATAAAGCATATAAGTAAGTACTTAACGTTAGAATTGTTATAAGTATTATAATCAGATATAGTACATACAACTGTGTTAAATAGAGACAGCAAAATGGATTACTACCAAAGGTACTAAAGTTTTAGATTGACTAAAAAGATTTCCAAAAGCCAAGGGCGAGCTGAATGAATATCGGAGTCTTACTTATATATTTAGTTAGGTAGCTTAGCTCACTCTTCTCGGTTATGAACTCGTTTGTTGGTTTTTTTCTGTTTTATCCGGTTGCGTCGTCGATGTGGTCAAATGGATGCGAATAGCCTAAAGGAGTTCCCACATCGTTTTCCAGTGTATTAGGTACATAACGTAAGGTGTAAGGTACTCTCCCCACTATGTGTCTTTCCTGTTTTCCGCCAAACTGGAGTGGCTTTACTTTACTTTATTTTGTTTTACTACAATATTATTCCTTAGCTTTAGAGCTGCAAAGTAATAAGTATAATAAAACTATACCCAAAGTCTTTACTTGAACCACTTGACGGTACTTGAGTTTATGTAACTCTTAGTGCAGAGATTATTATCATCTCAGTAATTGTAGCAGTGTACTTTAGTGAGTTTAAGTAAGTTATATGTACTCTAAACATATTCTGCTACATATTCGTCTATCTATTGTACAAAGAATTTTTTCAGAGAGGATATCATCGTGGAAAGGAAATGGGAAAAGAATGGTTAAACTTTGGGTAGGTTGTAGGTTGTAGGTTGAATTGAAGGTACCTAGTGTAGGTATTTGTATGTAGACAAGACAGTATGTGAAATGTAGGTTTTATAATTGCAGAAGGCAAGGGTTATTGTAAAAGCAAATCAAAGTAAAACAAGTGTAATGCATTTAAAACATGAAGATAGGAAAGAAGAGAACAGACAGGTGCCTCGTCTAACTAATGTAAAATGTACCTACGCTGAATTTACTTACACTTAAACCTCACAGTACAAACTTATGGCTAATATATGTATCAAAATACTGGAGGAGTATCTAAAGTCTTCCCACTCACTCCCTTACTTCCTCTCCTAATAAATCCATGGCTGGAGCTTCATGTCAAGGCAACTCCTAAAATATAAGCACATTGGGTAACATACATAATACATACAGATATGCATCCAAGAACCACTTACTTAGTTATTTACTTGAGTTTATTACTATTGCGTATATCTTAAGTACATAACGTCACCAACTTCCTTTAGTACCTTTAGTTTAGTCCGCAAATATTATTTTATGGACTTGATCTGGATTATAAATGTTCCTTAATTATTTGTGTGTACAAATATGTGTGTTTTGCAAAGTATGCTTCAAACTTCAAACTTTAAACAAGGCTTTGATAGCTTCTAGGTAAATAAAACAGCTATGACCGCTGTTTTTTAGTTATAATTTCTTGGTAGACCTAAAAATTATGGTTCACTGGTAGATATGTGGATACCTAGAGCTGTATAAGCTTATTAAATCAATAATTCAGCGATGTAAACTTATCTAACATAGAATTAATAGCATATTGTAAACTTCCGTAGATTGGAACATCATCCCATGTAATTTGTAGTCGCATTGTATGTATCAACATCAGCTCTATATTGTGGGCACCTGATTTTTCATCTCTTGAGTACTTTGCTGCGAGCGCAAGCTCAGCAATAAATTATACGAGAGAAAAATGCTACAAATTTCATTCATTAATCTAATGCATGCTATGCAAATCCTCCCCGGCTATTATTCATGGTACAGGAAGATGCATAGCTATGTGTTACAATGCGGTACACTAACTTATGTTTTCTAAATTGTAAATGTGGTAAAAGATCTTGTAACTTATGTAGATTGCCTAAAGTACAAACATACTACATACTTACATGCTAATCGCACGTTTGTTGGTATTGCATTGATTTGATGTTTTTTTCGTTTTTAAGCCTTAGGATATTAGATCTTACGTTGTAAAGTAAAGTTACAGAAAAAATTATCGTTTTTACGTTGCAAAGTTGTGTAGAATAGAGTAATGCATCATTTTGCATTTGGGAAATGATAAAATGCATTAAAACTTGTTTAATTTAAATTGCATGAGATGAATGAGTGCATTGTAAAATTCAATAGGAAATTAGCTAACGTGTAATTGAAGGTATTCAATCGGTTTTTATCAAAGTAAAAGTGTTTAGCTTTGAATAAGAATGTTAAATCATCCTTAAATATATGATCTTGCATATTATAGGTATTTATATTTTTAAGGTTGACATGTCAGAGTCCACTCCAGAGAAGGAATTGATTTATTTGATTCTAATAAATCTCTTTACGGTTATATCCCCATTAATTTTGTTGGAGAGCCGACGCGACGATAGTAAATGGTAAATGCTCTCTACTCTCTGTACTGTACAGCAATGAATTTAAATTTTCAGTTGAGTTGTATGTAGTTGTAGTAGAATGTTGAAGTTCGCCTTGTGCATATATGGTTCAAAAGAAAGGAAGATGAAAAGGCTTTATTACTCGAGACATGGGAACTGACTAAGTCAAAACGTGTTTTTTAATCTGCCGAGAAAAAAATTGCCCGGAAATATTGAAGGTTTGCATTTTGAGTGTTCAGTTGAACTTTAGCCATGGAATAGAATTGCGTAGTTAAGTACGAAGGCAAACTTACTTGTTGCTTCCTTGGCTAATGGGTTCTGACAAAATATTATACAATAGCATCAACTTCAGCTATAAAGGAAATTATAATGATTAGATAAGGATGCATAGGAACCCTCAGTCTACATAGTTATCCTATGTCATAGGTACTTATGTATAGAACATTTTACTAATGTTAACTGTTAGTGAGTGCAATAAAGATCGAGTTTCTTCACTTCAGGTAGTTAAATACGTAAGTTACGCTGGCTTATGAGCATCTGCCTAATTCTTTTGATTCATGACTTATTTTACTTACTTACTTTGCTCATCTCCTTCACTATAATATCATAATATAGCCAATAAAGGCAAGAGAAAATGTTCATGTCCATATTCAACTTTGTAGTAAATTAACATCATATTACATATGCACACATGCATAAAACACACTACTTACATTATAGTTTGAAAAAATAGGCTCACTAACGTGAGTTACCCTTCACATACGCATTACACTTATAAGTTACTACAATTTAGCTACACAAACTAACTTAACCATATTAACTGTACTGTAAAACCTAAAGCTGACTTGTTAACAAAATATTAATTTTAAGTTTAAATATGGTAGCGGAGAAAGGGAAAACTTTGTAAGCATGTCTCTTACTTCAAGGAAGGAAGAATCGCCAATAATTACTTAGAAAGCCATATCTGTAATAAATAATTATAGTTAAGTATAGTAGTTGAAAAGTTCTACTAAGAAATGTTTATGGTTATTGATATGCAATTAAGTAAGCACTTAATAAGCTACCTGGCCTGTATTGTATTATAATCTGAGTATTATAGAGTGCAGCTTCCTTTGACTTAATAATTCTCATAGTTCATTTCATTATTTTTCTCAGCTCGTCGGCTCTCTCATTTACTCACAAGCTCATAGATGTAATAAACTTTTTACAACTTTGGCCATAAATGAGCATTTAATCAAAGAGATTGTCCAAAATTGGGAATTTCCTTGTTTTTACCTACAGAACAGAGCAGTCGGAGATTAAAATCCCTGTCATGTCAAGTGTTTCTTTCTTACTCTTTCTGTTTCCTCTCAATTAGGGCTTTAGTAAGTATTTCTCCATCTGATATTTGATATTGAGTGGCTTGGCTTGGTTTGGTCTGGCATGGCATGTAATGGCAAGTGAAATGAACTGAATGGGAGTGATGAGTTTGAAGATGGAACTGAACTGACGAAGAGATGTCGGCAACTTGCAAATCTCAAAAGGGACTCACTAACATTACATTACATTTTGCCCTAAACTAAATTATCATTCCATCCTCCTTTATTTTATACTACAGTATAGCCATAGCTTAGCCAACTGCTAGATAACAAACGATCTTGGAAAAGGAAACCACTTAGGAAATACATGCTAATGTAATAAATGTAAGGATTATAGATTTACAATTTAGCATTTATACTTTAACATTACTTGCAGGTTAACAAGGGAATCTAATACAAAGTGATCTTTTATAGCAATTCTAAGTACTAACTAGCTAAAGCCACACATTATGCATTATACCTACTTACAGTATTCAATGCAACAAAAATATTCATTTAAAGCTTGATTTTTGCAATATAACAATATATGTACAGTGTATCTTTGAAGGATAGAGTTAGAGTTAGATTAGCTAGCTAACGAATTGAAAGCCTTTAAGCTATTTCAATCGCAATGGAGAGGAACCAAAGAAACTAAAGGTAAAGTGAAGTGAAATCAAGTATCAAGAGTTAGACATTATAGACAACCAGCGAAGATGAGATAAAAGCTATAGGTATGCATAATATGATAATATTATATTATGTAGGCATATATTATGCAATTGTCTGTATGCCTGGTCTGGTCTCAAGAGTTCATTGCTTCTCTAACCAAAGCCAAGCCAACAAATGTCAAGCACACACCAAACCGCACCACATAACGAAGAAATATGAATCCGAATCGATTACCATAAATAAAACCAAAGGTAATCATCATGATAGTCAAAAAGGAATACCTAATACTTCTTTGGGCATACTCATCTTCATTGATCCTCATCTCTCTTGGCCAATCCATTTATATTTATATAACAGTAACAGTATAATCCTATTATAAATGTAAGAATTCTTAAGATATACATTGTCTAACTTTTCTTCCTCCCAGTGCACTGCAATGCAATCATACTCATCTTCCTTCATCTCATCACTCTTTACTTATCATAATCCAAATGCTAATCTCAAGTCGGGAGCGGAAGAGAATAAGCAAACGAAACCTTATTTAAGGCACTACTTCAATTCAAGCAGCGATTGTAAGAAAGACTTATTCCTCTGACTCTTAAAAATACATCAAGCAATCATAGATTAGGTAGTTAACAAAGTAACTTCATTATGAACTCATGCTAAGCAATAACTTCTAAAAATAGAATTCTTATTCTTCCTTATCATCACTATCGCTGATATAATGTAGGTAGTTTAGTTACTTAGTTTTATATCAGGTAACATTAAAAGCCTAATCTGTTAGTCTATCTTTGTGTGTGGGAGTTTTTGAGTTTTCCTGTCTGTCTACTGTCTACTTGTCTCAGTCTATGTCTGTCGGTTTATTTTTTGCTCATCTTTCTCTACCACTGTACCATAGTGTATCTATCTATGTACGTACATGTAGCAAGTGGTTTGTTTTGTTTAGTTTATGTAATGGCAAACGTGCAAATAATAAAAATTCAATGCTAAACTCTTATCAAAGCAAATCCAATCAGATATCCTGACTATTACAGACAATTACAATCCAATCCAATCCACCTGTTGCCAATCCAATGTTGATGATGATGAGGATCATTGAATTGAATGTATTTGTATTAGTAGGTACATACTTACTTACTTAGCTAGGTTGTTAGCTACCTTGTTTCTTTTCATCTCTCTCTGTCTCTATTCAATAACCCGATACATACAATAGAATAAAATAGGTACTTAACCTTTATTTCAATATTAGTACGCACCAAACCGAACGCGAGCTAAACAACCTGTAGATGCTAATAGAACTTTTATTCTGCTCTAACATACAGTAAAGCATTGAAAAGGAATAAATATCTTATGAAAAGAGCCAGCCATACCATAAGCCAAAGTCAAACCATCCAAGTCTCGCAATACAATACAATCGTAATTCAGTATCTGTACATGTTTTAGTATGGAATGCGTGCTGCGTGTGTATGATTGTAGTGAACCGAGGAATATGTTTTGCTAAAGAAGTGCAATTTATCATTTGACTATTACAAGAAAAGATATTAATGTAGTGTAAGTCGCAAGTGAAGGTATTTATATTAATATGGTTTGCAAGCTTTGTTAAATAATACAAGTATATACAAATACACATACAAAACTGCAAAAGAAATGGTCTGTGTCTGTCTGAGTTGTACTATGAGTATAAATGGGGATCTTCCTTCTATTCATTATGCAAACATTATGATGTACATATATACAGTAGAAGAATGTCTGCACTTTACTTGTTTTCGTTCCACGGTATATTAATGCTAACGATGGGGATGGCAAAGACGGGAGCATTATTAAATAGTAAATACGAATAGAGTACACTATGCCTGTTGCGTTGTGTAATACTTAATAATGCTTATCATCTTCAACTTGAAGAGTTCAGTGTAAGTCTGTGTGTGTTTTGTGTTTTGCTAGCATGTTCATGCTGCTAATGTCTATGTGCATGCTTCTGTTCATTTTCCTTCCTTCCTTTTACTTACCTTACCTTACTTACCTTGGGATCTCTACAGAAGAGTGTTTCTCATTTCTTTCTACTTATACCTAGCATTAGCATTGCGGGACACATTCACAGGTAAATAGATTCTACATAGAGTGTAGTAAATATAATAAGTTAAATAAACTTACACTGTTCTGTTGTGTGGTTTACTTACCTGTACGGTACATCAGATTGAATTGAATGCATTTGTATTCGTACAGCTATAGTAGTAGGTAGCTTTAAGGCATGGTATTAGTAAAGTTGGTTCTTTTTTGTGGAGATAATATGTGTGCATGCAGTAGGCAACTTTTTTCCTTTTGTTTTTATTAACTTTCATTGTACTCGCTGCATTTACAGATTCTCTTGGGCAAACAACGGTTTTACTCTCCGCTTCAATGGAATCGAATAAAGTAACGTTGAATTGGAATTCTGTTTGGATAGGTTGATGTTGATGTTGGATGTTGGATGTGGAGGTTGATGATGGTGGCGCTATTAGCTATTTAAGTATTTGCTCTTTTGATTATCATTGTGGAAACAGGAAAGTATTTTACTCGCTGAGCTGAGATACATAAGTAGTTTAGTTAGGTAGCATCATAATAGGATAGGTTTAGGTAGCTAAATCTACATTATTTGCATACAGGATGATGTGGTACATTTTTTGTGATGTAAATCATATGAACCAGTATTAAACCATTAGCGAATCAAACGGAGACCGAGCTTCAATCAAATTATTATGCAATTCATTACGTAGTGAGTTTTATCAGGACCCGACCAAAGATTTTTCTACCAATACAATGCAACACTACATACTTATCTGTAAAGAATGGCATTTCTTGCTCTTTGCTAGTTTTCCCTTCGAGGTTATTCCTAATGATTTCCGGTAAAATTATAACGTGCCACTGCAGATTTGCAAATGATATTGCATGCAGAATTTGTAAAGCAATTGACTGTGTTAGTTTTGTTCAGCATTTTACTGCAATCATCTCTGGCACCAGCTTTATGATTTCTATTTATCGATTTGCTATTTGCTAACAATAAGAAAATTGTGTAGATTCGTTTATGTAATACGGTCTTACTTACAATATTAGCAACTCGTATTTACCTACTTGAGCTAAAATTACTCAAAATAACCGCAATTGCATTTTCAGAAATATAATACCTAAGGTAATGCTCAAAGCTGTAACAACGATTTGCTTATGCAGTTTTGGCAACTCCTCGTTAGGGAGCTTTTGTGACATATTTAAGAACTTTTAGGACTAGTATTTTATTTAGTAATATTGCAAAACCAATGTTTACTTATAAGTTCAAACATCATTTAAACTGTTTACACACATCCAAAAATTAGTAACTAATCATTTGATTTTTTCTGTTTCAGGTACGTACATATTGTCCATTTACTTTCTGCTATGCTATACATAATACGGTAAAGTAAAACTTTATTTCAATTTTAATTACTACAATATGTGGACCTCCGGATCTTAGCTTACAATGTTGCTCTGACGTAGCTCATTATTTTTGCATTATTCTTTATTAATTCTAACAATATATTAAACAGATATTAAAGAAATACTTAAGTTTATAAATTAATTGCAAGGTAGCTCTTATAGAAATGGTGCGTATTTGTCTACGTAATAATATGTGTTTGTTGTTTTATACTCGAACCACTATTAGGTATCAGCTTTCGTATTTTTAAACTTTATTTATGTTTATCGCATTGCAAGAATAGATAAAATTTATATGGATATATGGATAGTGCTCAAGTATATAATGACAAACTAATATTATATGTAGTCGAATAAGTACAATACAGTATTACGGCAATGCGTTTGATTCTACTAGTTATTCCAAGTAACAAAAATACAAAATCAGATTTGGGACCGGACCGGTTTTTTATTCATCCGGTTTGCTCTGGCTGTGAAATGTGAATACGAGAGAATCTCCTTCAATTTAACAGTCTTCCAAACATGACATTTGAGGATATCCTCTGTTTTTCCGTCTACGTTGTTGTATTATATTTTTGAAGCTTTATTAACATTACAATCTTGCTTTTAATACAAACCAATATTATACACACTCCATATTAATTTATTAACTCTTTGAACTTATCGTTAGCAAAGATTTTCTATCTGCTATTGCTTTCATGTATCTAAGAAAAGTTATTATACTTAATGTGATTTTATTCCGAGATCCTCTCCGTTTCATTAACTAATTCCTTTTGAGTCGAACGAACTACCGCCCATATTTACACCTAATTCATTAATTACTAACGTGAATATGAAAAAAAAATCAGTTCATTTCCCTTTTAAGCTCTCACTATATTAGGTAGGTACAGTTCATTAATTTCTTTAATTCAGGTTCAGGATGTTAAATAGTACATACTAAACCTTCGTTACGTAGTACGCAGTTGAATTTCCTACCTTTACTCAAAAAGTATGTAAACTGATGGATGCTCTTAGCCTTTTTAAATACAGTTTGTTTATTAATTTACAATTGTACTGACTTATTATGATTGTGACTAACTTATGACAGCAAAAAGCAACGGACAATGAATTGTTATGTGATAACAATAACAATACGAACTTTTGCAAAAATTAAGTACGTACACGTACATACATACATAATATTCTAAAGCAAAGGAAGCTGTAGCCTTTAGCCTTACTCTACTAAATTACTACGAGTATTTAGCACTGTTGGCTGTAGTAGTAGAGCAGAACATTTTTATTGCAATAAAGGAAACAATACTTATTATATGGACATCACGATACGATAATAAAATCATTTAATTTCCGTTACGGTTACGACTAAGACGCATTCTACGCTATTGTGCATGCCTGCATGCATACAAATTGTGTACTACACAGTGTAAGTGTGTAAAAGTAATTAAAAATAGTTTCCTACAACTAATTTTCCTAGGAAAGACGATACAATACGATACAACGCATTCGTATCGAATCGTATATGTTTGTAGTTATAGTATTCACACATAAAAAATAGCAAACTGTTAATAAATAGTATTTACTAACGCAAAGTAACGTATAAGTAGTAGTAGGTGGAAAGTAACAGTTAATAGTTAACGCTCTAAGTATGTGAAAGTAATAGAAACTGCATTAAACTTAAGCTGTGGGCAGGAATGGTCGTTTTAACTAAATTGTCTTGTTGTTCAATGGCAGATAGAACTAATCGCATTGCATGAGTACAGTAATGGAAAACTAATTACTAACACAGTTTCATTACAACGGTAATAGTATGATTAAGCTAACTATAAGTAAGTAATCACGTATTTATTCTTAAATCGTTTAGATGAAGACACTAGAAACTAGAAACTATTCCCTGAAAGCAGAAACTTAACCAAGACCTATAGACATTGTTCCTAATCAGTCTTGCATCTTTTGTTCACTGTATAATCGGAAGTTGTGTGTTTATTATTGGTTTTACAATATATAATTATTAAAGACAATAAATGTCCATCCCTCTATACTTATGCATAATTATTTTTCGCAAATGCGCAACGTATCAGAATCAGAGCTGTAAATCATAATAAAAGTCAAATGACAGTTACGTGACGTGACGTAGGTAATGAATTCAATTGGGAATTGCTGAATGTCAAATGCCACTGATGAGCTGAGTGATAAATATTTTAAGATTCAACAGATTAGCCCCATAAATGAACTACTATTTGTATGCACCTACTTTTACTTTGTGCCTTATTAAGACAAATCCTATTCTGATACCAATAAATGCATATATGAATGCTGATCCGTTGAAAAGGTGTAGAAGAGAGCTCATTGCACTCAAATCACTCTTACCTCCTATCTACTATTTAAACTAAATCATTAGTAAGTATACGTAGGTATTTAGTTGGATATATTATTACAAGAAGGAAGGATTCCCTTGTGTATTATTGTATTGTCTTAAGTTGAAAGATGCATGCATTAGTATACATACATTGAATACCTGTGCCTGTAATATTATTCGTACACACAGCTTAGTTAGGTAACGTACAAACAATACTCCCTGGTTAGTATATACTATATACCTTCCTGTTTATGTATGAGTAATGTAATTTTCCTGATTGTGTATTGTATTACGTATGTATGTTGTTCTTCTTGTGTCCATCTTTACTTTATTACACAGGTAGCTGTAGCTACGTAATACTGCACAAGGAAAGATATGTTTACCTTTATAAGTAGGTATTTGTATATAAGTTGTAAGTAAGTAGTAAGAGTAGCTCTATTTAAAAGGGCATCGTCCTAGCTAATGCTAACTGGCATACCTTTACGTTTTACCTTGAGTAAAGCGAACGAAAGCAAAGGAAGCGGAGCAGAGCAAGGCTTTCGACTAGGATGAACTAATATTATGTGTGCCTCCTGAGATGTTATGTTATGCGATATTATCATCAACATCTCTATACCTTACCTTCTATAGCCATATCGTATCGTATCACATACCATATTATCTAGTGCGCAGTATGATCTAATTGCACTATTTTATCTTCTTTCATTAAATGCCTACTCCCATTTCTAAATAAATAAAAATATTTTTTGTAGATTCAAAAGGTAAACTGGACATTTGAAATGCTTAAAACATTAACGTCACAATTTTTGTGATGCTCGGAATATTTATTCGTAAGATGTGACAGATTAGTATTAGTAAGCTAAAATACCTATTTATATAACTTTAACGTAAAGAAACAATCTTGATGAACTGATTAGACTCAGGTGATCTAAATATTTATAGTATACGAAAATATTTAAGTGTAAATATTTTTATTGAAGGAAGGCAAAATATAACTAGCAAAAGTCAATGAATTACTTTGTAATATATCTGTGGGTGTGTTTCGTTCGTTTCGGATTATTAATTTTTTGGTAAATAACAATTACGATAGTAAAGTGAAGATACTAGCAGACGAAACTAATAAAAGTGATTTACAAAAAATAAGAACTAAAGATAACAATCACATGCTTTACTCTCTACGAACTGCAGTGAAGTAACAATATTTTCACAAATGATAAAATAGCCCATAAAACATTGAACATAATATTTCATAGGTCCCTATCCCTAGTTATCCTATGTCAGTAAGTCGCAGTCGAGTCCAAAAAGGAGCCTTACGTACGTAACTTATAAAGTAATGTTGTGTATAGAAATAGTGTAGTAAATTGTGTTGGAATGTAATTGAACTAAGTAAGATAAGGAATGAGGATGCGGGTATAGTTGCAGTTGTAGCGTATAGATTATAGATGCCGGAGAGAAGAATAAAGTTAAAAGTGTAGTTACTCATATTATCATTATCTGAATGCAAATGAGGGAAGGTAAACATTGAACAGGTGCTAAATCCTAGTCCATATGCTATCAAAACGAATTTTCCTCGCATGGTGCACTTCCTATTACATTTCTGAAGATATAATTTTCAGCAGGAGGTACACTAACTTTGTTTATGTTTAACTGAACTGAACTGAACCATCTATTTAACTTTAACAACGAACCTGGCTTGCTATACCTATATACGCGTTCGTTATGCCTCCAAAGCTAAAGCAAAGGCATTTATTGCCTTATACATAGAATAAAAGACCTATTCCCATGTCGGTATTCGTTCTATCCACTTTTATGCTTTTAAATCAATCAACCTAATTTAAAAGACTAAAAAGCTGGTTTAGCATTAACATTTATAACTCATATTCATATACAACTACAATATCTTAGAAAGAATGCTCATATTCATAATAAAATCTTATATTATTAATAATTCGCAGCAGCAGTTCAACAATAAGTATCCTACCGATAGAGCACGATCTCTTTTACCATTACCAACTTTCTTTCTCGTTTTATAGCTTATTGTAACATTAATACCTTGCTTTGCTTAGCTGGGTCTGGAAAACTTTAATCCAAGGCACACGCAAAGGTAATAAATATTTGTCTAGTTAATTTTAGTTTATATTCCTCTGCATCCATGAATTACGAAGTAATTTTAAACTCTGCTTTCATTTGCTTATGATTCATGATGATTTCATTCCTTGAATGAATCTAGTATACATTATGCTATTGCTATTGCTACTATATTGTATTGTGTCGTCTTACATTAGGAATTTCCCCATCCTGTAGCGAACCATAACCATTTTCGATTGTGACTGTGATTGTGATTGTACTGAAAGCACATTGGCATTTATTTGTTGAGATTGTTAGGATGAATCTAAAGATCAGTAAGATGCCCAATTACTTTAGATGAATTCTTTCCGCTATAAAATTCCATATTTGGATTTCTACATTTACTGGCATGGCATAGCATAACTAAATCCCAGTACAAGTCGACTCCCATCTATCTGAATGATGAAAACAGTTTTTCTTCTTTCTTATTACTTATGTTAATCTGGTTCTGGTTTTGTACGAATTTGAACGATTGCAGAATATTTTGTGTATGTGAAAACATAAACAATTAATACTTATCATGTTCAGAGTAATTGTAATAAGTATTATAAGGTATGTGATGGGATGTGTGAATGAGGACTGTCCTAATGCATATCTGTCAGCATATCAGTAAAATGTTTTATGTTAAAGTGCTCAAGAAATGGGAATTATTCAGTTTTACATATTTTGTGCACGTATTAATGTGTCTGTGTTCTGTCTCTATGCTTTTAAACTTTCATCGCATCTTCTGTGTAATATTGTAGTGTAGGTACTGTATTATGATTATGTATGTACGTGCATGCAACAGTACAGTACAAATACAAATGGTAAGGTCATTGTTTCACCTTTTGCCATTTATTGCCTTCCTTGCTACGCAAACAGCAAACAAGTCTTCCATTTAGTCTGGTCTCCTTCATTTTGTGTCATTTATTAAAAGATGTTCCCAGTTACACTCTACAGACAGATATGAAAATATATTATATCCAATCCAATCCACGCAAAATACCACAATATAATATTTCATTTCAATTGCATAGCAAGTTTTGAAAAGTGCGTGGGCCAGGCCAAAGCAAGAAGTTAGAAACAAATGGCAGCAGCTCCAAAGAAGAAAAAGATATTATGTAGGTATGTATTGTACAATATACTGGATGGTTGAGTCTTTAGATATAAACTACATTATATAGTTTACTATATCTTAATGTATTGCATATGTATGTGGTACATTACATTATTATACTGATAATGTAGGTATGAATTTAGTTAGGCTTTGCATATAAACTCTGAATTAAAATAAAGAAAAGGACGATCCCGTAACTTTTCTTCTGCGAAGGAATATCTTTGATTGTTAATTTAATGTCAGAGTCAGATTCAAGTCAAGTCAAGGGAGGAATGTTGTGTTCTGATGTCCATAGCTTTGGATTTGCTTTGCCACAGAAGAAGTCAAGTTGAGTTTGAGTCTTTGAGTATTGAGCACAGAGTATTTATTATAGGAGTATGTGCGATGCAAAATGATAAGCTGAATCAAGTTAGCCAGTTTGACACATAAGGTGTGCAATATGCAAAAATTGCTATCAGAGAACAAGCGTCGATTTAATTGATGACATGGCTATTCAATCACTCACAGCCCTCCGCAGCTTATCTCTATATAAAGTTAAGGCTGTAAAATTGTTAGTGAGGAAGAGGGGAAGCTGAATTTGAATAGGAAGGGAGCAGTTTGGATTTGGATTGGAAATATCCGAGTTGGTTCCTCCATTCCAGATAAAATTGAAAGATAGCCAAAGCTAAGTTCATTTTTCCAGTTAGTGATTGTGATGTGACAGCCAGACAAGACAGGACACAACATTCAACAACAATGTTGCAATTCCAATGGGATGGGTGGTTTGGCTTTGGCTTTGGATTTACTTTGGCATTTAGATTATAGTATTATAAGTAGGCATGTATTTGTCTGCATATAGCAATAGCAATAGTGGAGAGTGTTGTAGTAATAGTAGAAAAGGTGTTATATTACATTACATTAGATAAGTAGGATAGTGATAGAAACGCAAGGAATCTAATAAGAAAGACTTTAATAAAGTGGCAATGAGCTGGGAATTAAACGGAGATTCCTTACAAGGTAAAAACTCATTTTTCAAATGAGTCATGAAAGTAATCGGAGAAAGAGACCAAAAAACAAGAAACAGTTGGGAAATTAGGATTCTATTCATGCTCTTGTCTTGCATTACCTTACCTTTAGTATTAGTAGTATACTACTCACTTCATCTTCAATTCCGTCAATTTTAGTACATATAGCAAAGCAAAGAAACAAGTCTACATAGTTACTTATTAGAAGGTAGTCAAAAACTAAAAGGATAAGCAAGTGCAAGTGTCGGCTCGGAGGCGGTAGTCAAGTAAGCCAGGTCAAATATTATTATGCATAGCAATTTTCATTGGAATATCGTAAAGATGTTAAACTACAGACATACACAGACACTTTTGCTGATGAGATCTTTCTAAGAACTTAGAAGTACCTAAGCAGACAATGTAACAGCAGCAGCAGCCTACAATATAACACACTACACTAAACAGAGCACCGCAATCTATTGTTTTAATAGTATTACATACCTAACGAAGCAATAAGCAAACTACTTACTCTTCTGTCTTATTATAATATGCTAAGTTACGTCTTAGAAATCTTTTTTGGCTTACAATAAGACAGGACAAGACAACCAGTCCTTAGTAATAATTTTTATATAATAAGGATTAGGTATTCTCAGACTATTTATGGAGTTACTTACTAGATATCTTTAGACATTGACACACTGATAAGTACTAGTACACTTTAATCCATGCATTTTATAAATTATATATAAGTACCTACAGATACTTTGAGTATTCATACAATCATTTTATATAATATGACATAAGCACAACACAAAGCTATACAATATAATCTGTTACTAAAATATATTTAGAATATTTCCCTTACGTAATACTATTGTTATCCAGGTACCAGATTCTCAACTAGGTAGCAAAATTGCGATATCGCAATTTGTGCCGGTTGCTAGGAATTTTGAATTT